>JAJJMA010000092.1:0-25276 GCA_023529015.1 Papaver nudicaule
GCTACGCTCTGACACTGATTTGTCTCTACCCGCCGACAAAGTATGTCACCGAGGTAGTATTACTTCCAGCGAGTAAGTCTTCTTGAGGATAAGGATTGCTGACGAGGTTTCCACTGAGTCAACAAGTCAACCCTGACAATCTATCCGTTCTGATGAGTAATGAATGCTCAACTACTTCTCACCTACTTATCACCTTCCCCCGCTGCACTATTCTCACTCCGCTAATACTGCCTATTCCGCCGACCCCTACTTCACATCTTACCGCTATGCCCAAGAATTGGGTACTTCGCCCACAGCTTCCACTGTTGATTCCATACTTCTCTTGAGTGACCTTTTGATACACCTTAGCCCATAGGAGGCTATTACTAGGCAAAGGCATTTTCTACCCTTACAATCGTTTCCGCCTTGATCATCATCATCATCAAAATCTTCTTCATGTACAACTAGTTCTCCACTTGGACCTTCGTCATCTTGCCGAGGCCTCTTAGTCACCTTTGGCTTTGGCCCTCGTTCACCCTTTTCAATAATTTGGGAGAGTTTCTTGTGGCACTTTTTCTGCTCATCAAACGTCAAAGCTTGTCCGCAACCAAGTTTGTCCCCCCCATTTCTTCAAAGCAGATTTTACTCCCTTCACCTATTAACATTTAAAACAATAAATGAGTATTACTTAGAAATGCTTTTTTGTTTAAACACATCTTGTGGAGGGTAAAACCCCTCGGGACACGTGTTAGAGATCCAAGGAGCAAGATCGCTCCAGAAGAAGTATTGGCGAAGCCTCGGGACCAAACCAGAGAAGGGTGAGACCAAGGACACCGAGAGAAGAATCAGAAGAAAGGGATTCGGACACTGCCCCAAAGGACCGAAGCCCCAGAGCCATCTTCGGGGTGCCACCGAAGGAACCGCCTTACTCGACAAGGACTGACACCACCACGATTGAGTTCCTTGTCTTATTAGCTGTAAACCACCCAAGCTCGGCCTATATAAGGCGAGCTTGGAGAACATTGTAAGGGTTGGAATCTTTTGGGTGTAACCTAAGCGGCAAGAGAGGGATTAGGTTTGTATCTCCTCTAGCTCCTTAGGATCATAATCCATGTAGTTGCAACACTGAAATACAAATCTTCATACATTTATTCTTATGATTAATGTCCTTTTATTTATCTTCGGTATTGTTCTTGAGGTCTTTGTACCTTGAATCATGTTTGAATAATTGTGTGTGAGTGAGATCTGAGGGTTATAGAACATCGTGTACCTATGCAGATTTTCTACTCATACAATTTGGCGCTAGAAATATGGACTGATTAAAACAACTTAGGGTTTGCCTGTGATTTTTCGGGTTTTCAAATTTTTCATAGATTTTTTCATTCTTTCAAAGATTTTCAAAGCTTGTTCTTTAAAAGAAGCTCCAATACCTTAAATATCTAAAAGATCTTTCAAGGCTTTAGCATGCTTAAGGGTTTTATGAGCAAATCATCAGATGGTAAGGTCATCAACTAAGGGTTTCAAACCTTGGCATGACGAAACCGATTTCAAAAATAGAAGTTGATTTTCATCATATATGCCTTAAAATTGAGATTAGCTATAAGAAAACGATTATGAAAAAAAAAAACTGTAAACCTATTTTCAGGGTTTTCAAAGTGCCTACTATATTTGGAAATAAACTTTCATGAAAAAACTGTTGGGAAAGATGGTTTCGGCTAAAAGACAAAATATATAGTTAGGGATATATCTAAAAGGAACGAATACGACCTACGCTAAAAACCCGCACGATAAAAACCGTTGCAACGTACAAACCTACATGGCCGACATAGTACACTGCAGTAGCCGCCTCGGACCTCACGGGTTTTTTGTCTTCTGACAGGTCACGACCAGAATGGCTTCGAAATCTGACCAGGCTCCGAAGCAGCGAGTGGGATCCTCGGGGCAAGTCTTCAAAATAAAACCACAAAACAAAGTATCAGTGCAGACCGCCCATTGCAATTCAATGATTCATACAAGAGAAAACATCAGCTCTCGAAGCAGCAGCATTGCGGGAAGGATCCACAAAAGAGACAAAGATGGAAGGGAGATAATGATCGTCGCCGAAGCGAGAAAATTCGAACCATGGTAGCTAAAACCGATAACTTATTCGGCAGCAGACCTTCCCGAAGATGGCCCAAGTAATAACCCTTTGGTGATCACATTAAACATAAATAAGAAAACAGTACCAAGAATATTGATAGATCCAGGTAGTTCAGTAGATGTACTATTCGGAATGGCTTACAGGGAATATTTCCAAAATATTCCACTGGTGCCCACGGATTATACGATCTACGGATTTAATGGAAGAGCATCAAAACCAAAGGAGACATCTCACTACCGGTATACGTAGCATCGATGGAGCTGAAAACAACCTTCTGTGTCCTAAACATAGAATCACCATACAACACTATCTTGGGACGACCATGGCTGCATGGGATCTTAGGAGTACCCTCTACACTGCATCAGAAACTCAGATTTCTAACTCCCGAAGGCATAGGAGAAATCAAAGGCGAGAGCTCGGAGTCAAAAGCATGCCACGAAAAAGATATCGATCAAAGAAAAAATGCGAGGCGCAATCGAAGAGAAAGGTACAAGCAGCAAAAGGAGAAAATGGTTAGCGAGGAAATCAATCAAATAATACAGGGCAAAAAAGGAGTAATCACGAAGCAAGCACCGAAGGACCCTAGTGCCATGAATGAAGACACTCCGAACTTTACTCCAACAGAACCCACCGAGAACGTAAACATCGGAACCAACGAAGATCCAAAAAATGTAAAAATTTGAACATTGATGACGAAAGAGCAGCGAGATGAACTAGAGGGTTTGCTGAGGGAATATGTAGACGTCTTCGCTTGGAAAATGAGTGAAATGTCAGGAATAGACCCCAGCTTGGCATGTCATCACCTAGATATAAACCCGTCAGTAAGGCCATTCAAGCAGAGACCACGAGAGTTAGCAGATATATACCAAACAGCGGTTGAATCCGAATTAAACAAGATGATCGAAACAAGAATTATCAAAAAAAATACAATACGCAGATTGGATTTCAAACATGGTCATCGTACCAAAGAAAAACAAAGGAGTGCGCATATGCATCGACTTCAGCAATTTAAATAAGGCGTGCCCCAAGGATCCACATCCTTTACCCAGCATAGACCAAATGGTAGACGCAACAGCAGGTCATGAGCTATTAAGCTTCATGGATGGGTACTCTGGTTACAACCAGATTCCCTTGGCGGAAGAAGATCAGAAGCATACGGCGTTCTTAACATCTAATGGACTATATTGCTACACAAGAATGCCATTCGGGTTAAAGAACGTCGGCGCCACGTACCAAAAGGCTATGGAAAATATCTTTCGTCCTTGGTTAAAAAAGACCGTCGAAACATATGTAGACGGCATGCTAGTTAAAAGTAAACAAGCCGGCACTCATGTGAGAGATCTAAGAGAAATACTGGAAAAAATGCGACAAATCAACATGAAGATCAACCCAGCAAAATGCATCTTCGGGGTGACCTCCGGAAAATTTCTGGGATATATAGTTACAAAAACAGGTATCAAAGCAGACCCGCTAAAAGTACAAGCAATCCGAGAAATGCCATCGCCAACAACTATAAAAGACGTACAAGCTTTAAACGGAAGATTGGCAGCTCTTAGCAGATTCATTGCGCGATCTTCGGACAGATGTAAAGACTTCTTTAGCATCCTAAAAAAGGGAGAACAATTCATATGGACAGACGAAAGGGAGGTCGCGTTTCAGGGGATCAAAAATTACTTAGCAAGCTTGCCAGCCCTGCAGCGCCCAGAGAAAGATGAAAATTTAAAACTCTACATTGCCGCGAATAAAGACGCCATCAACGCAGTACTAGTAACAACTAAAGAAGAAGAGAAGCCAGTATACTACATTAGTAGGACCCTTTTTCCAGCCGAGAAAAATTACACAAAGTTGGAACAACTGATCCTCGCACTAGTAGTAGCAACACAAAAGCTTCGGACATACTTCCAGGCTCACAAAATAATTGTGCTAACAAAAACACCAATTGAATCAGTTCTGAAAAACCTCCAGGCAGCAGGCAGAATTGCAAGATGGAACGCTCAAATTGGACAATATGATGTGGACTACGAAATCAGAACGGCATTAAAATCACAGATCATCGCAGACTTCCTAGCCGAGTTCCCAATTGAAGAAGACTACGAAGAAGAGCCAATCCTGGGAATCAAAGACGATGAAGGGCCTGATGACCTGCTACAACAGTGCCATCTTCGGAGATGGGAAGTCTTCATTGACGGTTCGGTAAATAACGATGGCCGAGGAGTGGGCATAGTCCTCACCTCACCCGAAGGAGAGCGCACTGTGTACGCACTTCGGTCAAAGTTCGAAGCAACTAATAACGAGACCGAGTATGAAGCGATGATTCATACCTTAAAACACATGATCAGCATGGAAATTCAGGAGGCACGAATAACGACGGACTCACAACTAGTAGTACGACAATTGGATGGAAGTTATCAATCCAATGACTCGCTATCCAAATACAAGAAATTAGCAAGAAGGCTCATGACGAAAATTCCGCATCTCAAAATTCGACACATTTGCAGAAAAGATAATAGGCATGCGGACGCTTTGGCATTCATTGCCTCAAAAGTAACAGATCAAAATATAATCTCCATCGAAATCGGAAGAATAAAGAAATCATCAATAGCAGCCGAAGGGGGAACTAGTGATGGCCATTCAAGAAGAGTATGACGACTGGAGGGTGCCCATAAGGAAATACTTGGAGAACAAGGAATTGCCAAGCAACCCACCGGAAGCACACAAAGTAACCAGTAGATCCGCTAACTACCGACTCATAGATGGGGTCTTACATCGACAATCATTCTTGGGACCACTATTAAGGTGCGTCCACCGAGTAGATGGCATAGCGCTAATGAAAGAGCTACACAGCGGAGAAGCAGGAACCCACAGTGGTGCACGAGCACTCGCACAACGGACCAAGGCTCAGGGATACTATTGGCCATACATGCATGCTGACGCCAAAAACAGCTCTCAAAAATGTGACCCCTGCCAAAGATTTGCTAAACGAATCCATGCACCAGCAACAAACTTAAATTCAGTATTAAGCCCATGGCCTTTCGCCAAATGGGGGGTAGACATCGTCGGTCCATTCATTCTAGGAACAGGACAAAGAAGGTACATCATAGTTGCAACCGACTACTTCTCCAAATGGATCGAAGAAAAAGCTCTAAGGAGTCGCACAGGACGAGAAGTGTTTACCTTCTTCTGGGAGAACATATTCTGCCGATTCGGAGTACCAGCGGAAATAGTCTCGGACAACGCCCAAGAATTCCTCAGCGCTGAGGTTAAAGAGCTGCTAAATCAATACAATGTAAGGCTAGGAACCTCGACACCGATATATCCTCGAAGTAATGGCCAAGCAGAGGTGACAAACAAAACAATAGGGGATAACTTGAAAAAACGAGTACTGCCCCACAAAAAACAATGGTGCGAAAACCTACACAACGTACTATGGGCATTTAGAACCTCTCAAAGACGAGCAACGAGAATGACTCATTTTCATCTAACATTCGGGACCGAGGCAGTATTGCCTACAGAAATAATGATACCAACAGATAAATACAAAGCGTGGGAACTGTAGATGGTGAGAAATGAGAGAGGGACAAGATTGTCAAAACACTCTCGAAAACATGTCTTATTAAAGGCAGTCGCCTATTCAGGCTCATCTCTATAGCTCAGAATGCAACTCATTCCATGAGCCGAACAAACTCTCTATGAGCTCTCTCTTATAACTCCGGTGGGGAGGGTAATATCATAGAGCAGTATTAATGATCTCACCAACATATTAAACTCATTGATCAGCTCAGAGCCAGACCTCGCTTGATGGTACACGGTGAAGAATCAACAGAGACGTGTCCTCATGGATTTCCTCTTAAATACGACTCAACATACGAGTCTCGGTGCAAACCTCAGGAATATTGAAGCTCCAGGCCGGTCCAGAGCTCTCTGAGAAGCATACACCAGCCTAAATAGGCCTAAGCAGACCTAATCCCAAGTTCAGGAAGGTCTAGCATACCATGGATAAACACGCCATGACCTCAGGTGTGTTGTAGCATAGGCACTCACACCGCGACTAAGGCACAGGCTGCCCCAAAGTCGACCTTGGCCAGACGCCAAAGCCATAAACGCCACATAGCATGGCACCACAAACCATGAGCCACCATGGATTCACAAAAATCAGCATTGGCCAAGAAGCCAGGGCCATGGCGTAAAACGCCACAAACCTACAAAGAGCATGGCCGCAAACAGACTGGCCTTGGCGCCATACCCCATGGCGCCACAACAAATAAGCCTTGGCCAAAGGCCAAGACCGTGGCGCCATAATCCATGGCGCCACAACAAAATAAGCCTTGGCCAAGGCCGTGGCGCCATGAGCCATGGCGCCACCATAACTAACGCCAAAGCATCATCAAGCACTTATGGCCTTGGCCAAAGACCAAGGCCACTCCTATACTTGTGTCCAGGAGACACTACATCATGTTGGTCACGACAATCAGTCGTACAACCCTACTCTACTCAACTCAACTACGCAATATCCGCGTATCACTCGCTCGAGATATCAAAACGTCACACGGGGGGATAACTTTAGGGGTATTGGTCTAGCGGTCTACGGCAGTTGAAAGAAACTGATGGAGATGATGGACAGTTACGAGAAGATGGCGCGAGTGGGCATGTTCCACACAACTCAGGCAGTTACGGAAACCAACGCATGTCCTCCACTCCTCCACTCTTCCACGACGTCCACCTTCTCTGTCAAGAGATCAGGGTGAGTTCAAACTATAAATAGAGGCTTCCTCTATCTTCCAAGGCAGAACATTGAGAACATCTATCCAAGAACGTTCGGAACACACAGAAACAACCAAGAGCCTCAGAGAAAACACCTAAGAATCGAAACACGTTCTAGCCTTGGAGATTTCCAGTCGACTTCACGACGGAGATCTTGAACTCTCACACCCAAAACACATCCTCAACCTGATCTCAAGTTTCTTCGCTGTTTCCCTCCCTAGACCAACCTCTATCCTCTCTGTGACCGAAGCAAGGTGGGAACGGCCATCCTTGGTTTAGGCTTGCCTTGTTCGACTTTGATCTCCGAGCACTACGAAAGTACCCAGAGACGGTACATTGTTTTTCCAGGTAAAAACAGGAACAAAACCTTTCGGCAGATTTAATATATGCAAAATTGGATGACCTCGAAGAAGCAAGAGAGGAAGCTCGACAACACATCATCAACTACCAGAAAGGGGCAGCCCGAGGATACAATAAAAAAGTAATCGGAAGAGAATTCCAGCCCGACGAACTTGTACTACGAGAAATACCACCGTACCAAAAAGGAAACGCAGGAAAGCTGGAACCAGTCTGGGAAGGGCCGTACAAAATCAAGCAGAAGGCAGGAAAAGGAGCATACAAGCTAATCGACGAAAAGGATGGCCTAGGACTCGGCAACGCATGGAATGCGAAATATATAAGAAAATATTATACATAAAAATGTATGAGTATCCTCGAAATAAAAGAAAAATTTCTACATACTACACGGCAAGCACGCCGAATCAAACTCCAAAAGAATTGACCCCGTCTAAATCAGGCTTCAATGCCACCAAAACAGGTCGGCTATAACGCCATATCTCCTCTAGTGCCTTGTCGCAAACAAAAAAAGGCTCTAACGCCAAGGCAAAAACGCCAAAACAATCAAATAAAAGACCTCGAAAAGCAGGCACCGAGCTAATGCTCATATAAATCGTAAGGGCCCTACGATTTATGTGGCACATTCCTCTACCCACAAGACACCCCGTTAGCGGTGGACACTTTGAATCAAGGCTATATAAGCTAATGATACATTCGTGTCCACTACCAAACGACCACGAGGACCTCTTCTCTGAGGCGTCGAGGGGACAATAAATGGGATTAACATCTACCAATAGCGGTGGATGGAACCCCGAGGAAGCTACTTCGCCCTCAAAACAAGCAGCAAAGTACGCAGCCGAGGGACCCCTATAACATACCCAGCCTGTGAGGGGGCTGGAGGGTCTGTTAAAGATTTGGATGGGTCGAACTTTAGGCCGCGATAAGAGAAAAGTGCCATGTCTAAGCTCCAGCCTTGACCGGCACTCCTCCATCATGTTACTTTATTATTGAGAAACGGGGCATCCATTATAAACTCCTGCATTTACTTAGGATAAAAACAGGTTACCAGGGTGCCACCATGCCCTCTAGGAAGATAAGCAAATATCTTCGGTACCTACCTAATATACTAAGGCAAAGCGGATGCCTACGCTATCAATAGCCAGTGTTTGCTTGAAACCAGTACAAGTAACTTAAAGCCTTTGGGAAGGGTGATCCGTAAGCCCCCACTAGCTTGGTTCACTATCTCCTACATCGAAGTAAGCCCGAAGTTGCACCTCAAGTAACCATAACAGCCAAAAAAGCAAAGCAATGGCAGATAAATACACACTTTGAAAGTAAAAGTTCGGGAGAAACAAACTCCAACAAGTCGCATACAAACATAAAGGGGCAAGGTATCTTCTACTTAAACAGTCTCAACAATCTCCTTGATGGCAGCATCCTCCCTAGAAACAACATCGGGACCAGCCTGAGAAACCGAAGCCTTCGGATCATCACTATCCTTTATAGGTGAAGCAGTAACCCTCGGAGTACTAGCAGATCGGCCAGGAGCTTCGACATTAATCTTAGAATCAGCACAAGAGGCATTAACATTCTCATCCTCCTTAATCGCCTCACCCTTGTCCTCACTCGGATTCTCGACCAACAATCCATCACCATTCCTCTCATCTTCACCGTCAGCTTCGCTATTTTCACTACCCATCTCCTCAAAATCATCATTTTCCCTTGCAGCCTGCAGTTGCGCTACTATCACCTTGACATCTGCGGAAGGAAGAAGTCCTTTATCGGACTCTAGGGAAGCATCAGGGTCATTCTCGCCATTACAGTAGTGGGGAGGCCGCATGCCGAAATCCCTAAACAAGAACTGACCATGTTGACGGCTAAACAAGGTCGTTCGACTAGCTTCCCCGTTGATATGCTCTCGGAGCTTCAAAATTTCCTCGTTAAGAGATGCAAGCCTGCCATCCTTCTCTTCACAAGCACCTTGCGAAAGGCTGAGCTCGTTCCCCTTAACATTTAACTCGGCACTCAGTTTCGAAACTCGCTTTTTCTCAGCTTCCAACTCTTGTACATAGCCATCTCGCTCCTTAACAACAACTTCAAGGCGCTTCTCCAACTCCTTCACATCCTTAGAGAGATCACTTTTCTCTTGCTGTAAAGATTGAATATCCGCATCAAGACGGGTAATTTCAAGACCTCGCGCATCAGCTAGGTCCAGCAGGTACATTCCATGATGCTTTTGCTGCAGAAAAAAGGCAAAAAAAAAAAAAACAGTGCACGAAACATATGATACGCAAAGAACAACTTAAAACAAAAACACCCTTACAGCTTCAATAAATGCTTGATGCTTGGGAGTCGCCGAGGCAAGAACTTCTCTATCCCAATCGCCAGAAAAAGCTTGAGAAAGAAACTTAGCTACTGAAGGATCCAATGGATGTTTCAGGGGATCCCTAGCATACACTTTCAAATGATCGGAAAGGTCTTCGGCATAAGGACCAGGAAGGGAACTTCGTTCAAGGAGCTTCAGAGACTCCTCCGCCGAGCAAGGCCTTCGTACAAAACCAGCGGGAGCTGAGCCCACGACTGAAGCAGACCGAGAGGATTGACCCAACGAGGCATCCACAAGACGATCGTTGGAGCAATACTCATTAAAATCTATGCCATACGGGTAAGGATCAACAATCCTGACATCAGGAAAAACAGGGGCAGTGGGTCCCTGCGCTGACACAACAATTTGAGAGCACGTCGCCGAGGCAGCCTCCCGAAGAACTTGCTCATTCGAAGATCCCCTTTTTCACATTTTAAAAGGATCAACCCTCTGATCTTTGATACCTTCGCCATCAGCATCTCCCGCAGACGTGGCAGGACTGGTAAGCCTTTGCCAGCAGTCCTGGTAGTAGCTCCCTGCGAGCCAACGGTTCGGGAAATAGTCTTCACAAGCTTCTTTTTTACGCCACCGAATGATGGTTTCTCCCGATGCGGATCGCACAAAGAAAATTTCATTACACCATCATTAACCAGGAGCACTTCACCCTGCTGAAAGGTAGTCAATTTGTCAGGTTCTAAACAGAGGCAGACATCCATACCCATTGAATAACTGAGGCATGTAGTGTTTTTCACATGACCACCTTCCCCCCTTTCAGCAACCGACTTCGAAGGTTCTTTCCTCTTCCTTGAGTCATTGGCTTGCTCCTGAGCTTGTGGATTTTTCAGCTTCTCCTGCTCAGACTTCTGAAAGGAAGACCACATAAGTAAACGACCAACAGAAAAGGAGTTAAAAGATATATATATTTCGTCATACCTTTTCCTTGAGAGCAATTATCTTCTCCTGGGACTTCTTGCGCTCCTCTTCGGAGAAATGAATCTTGTAAAATTCAACAATAGAGAACTTATGATCATCTTCAAACTTTGTTCGTTCGACCTTCTTCTTTTCATCTTCGTAGCCAAAAAGAACGGGACCTTCGATAAGCACGGGCTTCGAAAACCATACCTCGTCACTAGAATGACGAAGAAGTGTATTTGTTTTAGACCCAGAAAGATCCACGTCACCCAGAACGTGCGAAGAATCGGCTATTTTGCCAAGGCTTACACTCCAGGGGGCCTTTTGTTTAAGCAAGATTTTCTCCACCTTATAGTATTTAAAGAAATTCTCAGCAGACCAAAAACTTGGAGGACGCTTGAGTTCCTCGGGAAGCTTATCATAATAATACGATTTGCCCTCCGAGCGAGCCACCCACTCTCGAATAACTCGAATAGAGTTCCCATTCAGTTGCATCACACCGCAGGGAGGACTAATTTGAGAATAAATTTCATAAAAGAGAGGATTCACGGGATCATACAACGGAATCGGAAGATCGGCACCAAGCTGCTCGCTGGAAACAATCAACCTCCTATCACTACACTGATGAGAAGAAAGCAACTCAGGAGACAGATTGACCTTGCCCAAACTACGGCAAGGGAAAAGATTCGCATCAAAACCATAAATCTTGGCTCTTTCTTCCCAAGTGAGTTTCTGAGGATCTACCATCTTCCGGGGAAACTCACCACCAGACAGCGCACTCTTTTTAGGGGCCTGACAAACAAAGGAAAACTTAGAGGAAGAACCAACAAAGAAGAATATAAGTAATTGCGAAAGCTCACCATGAATAAAGTAGCAGATCGGCGGAGGGAAGCAGTTAGAGAGGTCGAGAATGCTAAAAATGTTGCAGAAGACTACAGAAGGAAAAGAGAGGGCAAACAAAGTTTAAATAAGAAGACGCAAGACCGGCGCAGCCGGTAAAAGGTAGAAAGGGCGAAGATTTCGAAATCATTAAAAGCGACATGTGTCGGCTAAGGAAGTTAAAATACCGGACACGTGTCAAAAAGGGCAAGGTCTAGGGTAGTTTTCTTCTCCGAACCTCCTCGATCTTCGGACAAGAAAAGATGCAAACTGTGGAGGGTAAAACCCCTCGGGACACGTGTAAGAGATCCAAGGAGCAAGATTGCGCCAGAAGAAGTATTGGCGAAGCCTCGGGACCAAACCAGAGAAGGGTGAGACCGAGGACACCGAGAGAAGAATCAGAAGAAAGGGATTCAGACACTGCCCCAAAGGACCGAAGCCCCAGAGCCATCTTCGGGGTGCCACCGAAGGAACCGCCTTACTCGACAAGGACTGACACCACCACGATTGAGTTCCTTGTCTTATTAGCTGTAAACCACCCAAGCTCGGCCTATATAAGGCGAGCTTGGAGAACATTGTAAGGGTTGGAATCTTTTGGGTGTAACCTAAGCGGCAAGAGAGGGATTAGGTCTGTATCTCCTCTAGCTCCTTAGGATCATAATCCATGTAGTTGCAACACTGAAATACAAATCTTCATACATTTAGTCTTATGATTAATGTCCTTTTATTTATCTTCGGTATTGTTCTTGAGGTCTTTGTACCTTGAATCATGTTTGAATAACTGTGTGTGAGTGAGATCTGAGGGTTATAGAACATCGTGTACCTATGCAGATTTTCTACTCATACACATCTTTTCAATGCCCTCACCAATGCCGTAATCAGCTTTACAACATCTTTGGGGTTCAATAGAGGCTTCCTCCTTATCCTCTCAGCTTCATCAGCAACATCGGCAGCCTGGCGGGAAGCAATTTGATTGGCAACTAATTGAGTCGCGGCATTAATCACATAAGGATGAGAAAATCGTTCAAACCAGTCGGCATATTCATCCACCTCTTGTCGTGGATCATTATCCAAATCCACAGTGCCAGTGGGTTGATTGTCTACACGCTTGGTCCAACAATCATAAAGCGGAGCCGGATCATATTTTGCCAAGTATTTGTTGGCGTTGCACACGGTTTCCCTTGGCACCAACTTGAACTTGTTATCCTTACTCCTCGGTACGGTTTGTACCTTTCCCAATTGAAGTAGAAAACGCCTTGGGTCATACATAACAATTCCCCTCCCTTCCTTCTTGGGAAACCACAATGGTCCATGATAGAGTCTAATATGTGGTAGCCCACGTTCTTCATTATTGTTGTGGGTGTATGGGTCAAAAATGCAGTCATCCTTGGTAAAGCTGTCGATCATAGACCTCTTTTCCTTCAACTGTTCCTTGCCTTATTATCTGTAAAAACACATCTGGTAGAAGTAGGCATAACATACATCCAAGTGGAAGGAGGATGACCCTTCTTTGGTTTAGGAGCCAAGTCGGGAAATGGTCATACCTCCATGCCTACACACACACATACACAAAACAATGTATAACTAAGATTCCGAATATTTTTAAAAACTGAGAACAGAGACAGGTTCGGCTCATATCTGAAACCATCATTGTGAGTCGAACTTGTATCTGTTCTCAGTTTTTCTTTCTAGAAAAGCTTTACTCACTAATACACTACAAATAAGAACAAAAATAATGGTGGATTTGTCGACAATTACCTATAACAAGCTGAAATTTCTCTTCAGATTAACAGTATTCAGTCCAGAAGCATCCACAAGTCCATTCATAAGGTATGCTAGTGTTGCCGTCCCCCAAGCATACCTGCCAACATTCTCTGAAGGATCCAAAAATTGGAGATACTGTGTACTAACTTTGTTTCCGGTGTTGTCAGGAAAGATAAGGGTACCAATGGTATACAAATTGCACGCGTTTGCATGGTGCCTGATTTGTTGCGGGGTTGGTCTGTATCGTTCTTCTGGGTCATTAGCTCTGTTTTTTGTTCCCCCAAACTCATCCCTGAGACGAGACAATTTGAAAGCCGTCAGCTTCTTATTGGAGCCCTTATTGGCCAACTTCGAACCCTCTAGCATCTCCTTGACAACTTGGTGAAACTCGTTCTCGGTCTTGTCTGCACTCCAACCAAGAAGTTCTTCGGCCAATGCTTTCAATTGATTCCAATTCTTCTCAGAATACTCAGTAATAGGGTTCAACCCACGAACTTTACGACCGGGTATATCCTCTGGATCATCACGAGTGATGCCCAACTCACCAAATGGGAAATGAAACGTCCAGGTTTCCGGATAATATCTCTCAGCCATAAGGGAGCATGTCACTGAATCATGCTCTTTTTGGGCATTCTGGACTACAGCCAATAACCATGTTGGTTCAACGAGGCATTTGATCTCATCAAGCTCCTCATCAATCTTCCACACAGCCGCACTTTGGTTTCTCAAGAGTCGGACTGCATCCTTATGATCCTACAAACATCATCGAATTTAGTAATTCCAAAACATAAATACTGAGAAGAACGACAAAACATACAAGGTTTAGACAAATATCTTTGTTTTATAGATCATGGCAGCCCAAGAGTCTTTGTATCCAATTAGTACTTCTCCTCCGTCAACAGGAAGACCGGGAGGAGGGGCGCCATCGGGTACAACAATTTGTTTCTCTGGCGGGGGAATATGACCACGCATCTTCCGTTTTGGAGCTTCTTCATCTTCATCATCCCCAGCTTCATCTGCAGGAGGTATAAGTTCAGTAGTCTTCTTCTTGGCCAACTTCTTCTTAGGTGTCGCCTGCCTCTTCTCTTTCCTCCTATCATGTTCAGTTGGGTATTCATTATTGTTATCATCATCACTCTCAGGACTACCTCTTTGCAAGTTCCTCATCACATCTTCCTCGCTTCGTTCATGTATTGCAACCGGAGGCAATCCTGGAGTACGCCTCACAACAGGCCTATTATTCCTTGCATCTGTCGTCAATAATTTATTTTGACAAGGAGGCGGTGTGTTTCCTCTTCTTGTTATGGGAGTTACTTCCATGGTTCTTTTCGATAGGCATCAAACAATTAAAGATTCAAATTTGGATACGAAAATAATCCAAAATAAGTTAAACAGACAAAGATTCGGCCCATTCGACAAAAACAAAATTTGGTCCGAACTAAGGAATTACACTAATGGTTGATAAAGAGACAATAAACTTATCTGAGCCAAACCTATGATTTCACATATGGTCGATAAAGTAGACGGTTCGGCTAAAAGTTACAATATTTTTTTAAGCCGAACTGTCCTTCCCCAATTCAGTTTCAAAAAAGAACACAGAGGTTCGGCTAAAAAAAAACTCAACTTTTGTGAGCCGAACATGTTTCTGTGTACGCAAAAAACTCTTATTTTTTCGATTCTAACCATTCACATGAATTCAAACACATAAAAAACATTAAGGTTCGCGTGAAATACCTTCTACGTTGAGCCATTGGGGATTCTTCTCCGGTTTCTTCAAATTCTCCTTCAATGTCGCCTCCAACTTCTCTAACAGTTTCTTCACTATTTCGAGAAGATTGAGCAAACACAATCCCCTAAATGCGGATCATGGTTCATATTTCGTTTACTCCTTTTAATCCTTTTCACTTAGGCGGTGTCGTCATTTAATCGACGACGAAAATTTTCGTAATCGCCGATGAAATGAAAAATAAATAAATAAATAAATAAATAAATAAGAGAGGTTCGGCTCAAAGAAGATAAATAAGAGAGGTTCGGCTCAAAGAAGAGAAGGAGAAAGAGAGTTTGAAATGAATATTTTGGATTAGGTTTTTTAGTTTTAGGGTTAACTTATAATCACAGGGACAATCTAGTAAAATCAGTTTTTTTTGGAGAGTAACTTTGTCCTTACATGATGGGGTATTTTGGTAATCTACCAACACAACCGCTATGAAAAAAACTTGAGGGCCAGGACTAAAGCTCTTGTTTCTGCCTCAATTGGCAGTATCGTAATTTACTCCGTCCAAGCCGGCGAGTATAGAAATTTCCTTTGCATATAACTAGGAAAAAAAAATAAGAAAGAGGAAAGGAAATGAAAGATTTGAAAATCGCACAGTGCTGTGCTGTGGTCTGACGTAGTTTCTACTGCTTCACAGCCCTAATGGCGACGACTTCTTCATCTCCATCAACACAATCAAGTTTTAGGGTTAGGGCTTCTTCTTCATTAACATTAATCCTTCTCATAATATTCTTCTTATCCATCTTCAATATCTCCATCACTACTTCTTATCAAATTGTACCAGCTTTTCAAAATTCCCCTTCTATTAAAATCACTTACAGTGACCACTGTAATTCGATTGTCCCTGAATCTAAATCAAACAATATAGACCTATCATCATCAGAATTCCTTCAACTACAAAATGGTTACTACACTGGTGGTGATAAATTTCTGTCTCAGAATCTTCAATCTTCATTTAATTCCCCCAAATCGTTAGTTTTTCGCACTCGGGATCTTTATAGTACTGATACAGAAGGTATTCTAAAAGTTGAAGCAACCTTGATTTTCTTTGGATCAAGAAGATATCCTACTGCTTTGAATACAACAGTTTATGGTGGTGGAAGAGGTGGTATCGGTGGTGGCGCATATCCACATGGTAAATTTCGATATCGAGGAGGTCCTAGATATCGATTGGGGAGGAATAGATTGTCTTTTGGTTTACAAGGTTTTTATTCACAATCCACTGGGAAGCTTTGTATGGTGGGATCAGCTACTACTTATTCTAAAGAAGGTAATATGCTTGAACTCTCTGGCGTGTTTAAGCTTAATTATCCAAATAATTCGACTATTATGACTAGTTTGATCACTGGTACTTTGGAGAGTGTGGTTAATACTTTTGATAGTGTCAATTACTTTGAACCTATATTTGTGTTAGCATTTTCTCAGAGGAATTATAATTACACTTTAAACTTGAAGGAATATGGGAATGGGTTTGAGAATGTGGTTAACGGAGAAGAATTGGTGTCGTCTCTAGGTTTTGATTCTGTTGGGGGGATTTGTTCGGCGTTAATTAGATCGAGTAATGGGTTTGATTTGGAGTATGAAAATGGTTGTGTAGATGCTGGTAATTGTAATGTTCTTGGTAGGAGTATGGATTTTATGCCGGATTCTATGTCTTTCAGTGGAATTCAGTGTTCGCCAGATAAAAAAAGGTTGAGGTTATTGATTGGTTTTAAAAATGGGACTTACTTTGGATATCATGATGCTCTAATTCCTAGTACAACATTGGTTGGGGAAGGAGTTTGGGATGGGGAGAAGAATCAGCTACATGTAATTGCTTGTAGGATTTTGAATTTTACGGATTCGTTGGCCAGTGCGTCTGTCGGTAATTGTTCTATTTGGTTGAGTTTGAGATTCCCTGCTGCTCTGTCGGTCAGAAGTAGGAGTACTGTTGTTGGGAAAATATGGAGTAATAAAACAGTGAACGAATTGGATTATTTTGGTAGAATTCTGTTTCAAAGTTCTGCTAGTAGGATGTTGCGTGTTCAAGGTTTGAAATATGAGTATACTACTGTTAATGGGACTGCAATTAATTCGTGCATGGAGAAGAAGTCCCTGAAAGATAAGGGAAAGAAATATCCCGATGGATATTCATATGACATGAAATTCGACATGTCAGTTAAAGATAGCAAGGGAAAGGTGGCTTGGGGGTACTCGGTCCCTCTATCTGTGGGTGATGAATTTTATAACAGCCTTCCCTATTTTCATAGGCTGGGTTTTGTGTACCAGGGGTCTGGAATATTTAATGCTAACCGCAGCCAGAGCCGCCTTCTTAATATCAGCTACGCGATAAGCTTCACACCTCCACTGGGTTTCAGCTTGGCGGGAAGACTCTCTTCAAATAATATGCCCTTAAATCGGAACAAACCATATGACATTGCAGCAGAAGGCATCTACGATACTAAAACCGGAAGTTTGTGTATGATGGGTTGTCGGAGGCTATGGTTAAATCATCAGAACTCAACAATAAGTGATTCATTGGATTGTAACATCAGCATCAGCATTCAGTTCCCTCCGTTGAATTCAAATAATGGAGAGACTGTCAAGGGATCAATACAAAGCACAAGACCAAACACAGACTCCCTTCACTTTGAGCGCTTAGAATTGTCTTCAAGGGCAATTTACTCAACCCAGGCAAAAGAATCCATCTGGAGAATGGATTTGGAAATTACCATGGTTCTGATATCTAACACTTTAGCTTGTGTATTTGTTGGGTTGCAGCTCTATTACGTAAAGAAACATCCTGATGTTATTTCATCCATCTCAATTGTGATGCTCGTCATTCTTACTCTGGGCCACATGATACCTCTGGTTCTGAACTTTGAAGCCTTGTTCTTTTCAAGTCGTTACCGTCAGCATGTCTTGATTGGTAGTGGTGGTTGGCTTGAGGTGAATGAGGTGATTGTGAGGGTAGTTACAATGGTGGCTTTCTTATTGCAGTTCCGACTTCTCCAATTAACTTGGTCAACGAGAATGAGTAACGAAGGCCAAAAGGGATTATGGAATGCGGAGAAGAACTCTCTATGTGTTTCGGTACCGTTGTTTGTAATCGGTGCACTGATTGCTTTGATGATCCACTGGTTCAAAAATCAATATGGTCGGGCTCCACAACTCCATGGACATACTCTTGTTAGTTATCAGAGTCATTCTATCTTGAGGGACATGAGATCATATGCTGGTTTAGTCCGGGACAATTTTCTATTACCCCAAATCTTGCTCAACATATTCTCAAACTCAAAGGATATGGCTCTTTCTCCCCTATTTTATTTTGGAACCAGCATAGTCCGGTCGTTACCACATGCATACGATCTCTACAGGCTTCACAGTTATGCAAGTGTAAACCCTGAGTTCGAGATTTATGCGAAGCATACAGGAGATTTTTTTTCCACCGCATGGGATGTTATTATCATTTGTGTAAGTTTGCTATTTGCCGGTCTCATTTACTTCCAGCAGAGGTTTGGAGGTAGGTGCATACTTCCTCAGAGATTTAAACAGCAGTCAGTATATGAGATGGTACCTATTGATAGCAGCGAAGGACTGTAAAAGGGTAACTATCCACACATCCAAACTTTTTCCATTTTTTATACTAGGGTCTTCTTCCATACTTGTGGATACAGGTAAAGGTGTGTTTAGCAGAGGTATGAAATTCTCATTTCTTAGTTTCTTTATTTCTCAGTAGTGATTCATAATCTGTAAAACAAGCATCTAAGAAATGGGTGTATATCTTGATTATGATATTCTTGAAGAAGATAAATTTGAAGCCTTTAAAATGCTTTACTTTTTGGGCATGTATTCTGACAGGATCTAAAAACCCATTTTCATTGAAAGCAAGTGGAGGATTACGGGCATCTAAACCAACATTTTGATATATTAGGAGGTTTAACTTTCAAGATACTCGATCTCTCCGCAAATATTTCATTGTGTAAGAACTTTAAGAGATTTTATTTGTGTAGAATTAAGGTGCCCATTTAGTAGAAAAACCACCTTCAGAATACTACCATCTTATTTCAGTACCAATAAAATTTGTTAGTAGAGTCGAACTTTCTCAAAGGATTTAAGGAATTCGATAGCAGCATCACGTGCTTTTTCTGGTGGAGGTGTGGTGGTTGAGAGTGGTTCATATTCTGATTTCCATTCTGCGATGCATTGTTCGTCTTCTTTTCCCGGGTACCGGGAGAAATGAGAAGGTAGCCGTGTAGAAATTGTACACGTCCTTTAGTTCTCCTCCGACTACCTGATAAGTAACAGACTGTCCCTCCACCACCTTCTGTATCTTCTGAGTCGATTCTTTCACGTAACTATGAACAGCTGTGTATGCGCATAAACACATTAACAATAACAAATTTGGTTATATTAAAAAAGAGAACCGATCCTCTCACATGCTAGAACTTACACTATCTCACTTGAATATCTTGACCGTCAGATCTAGAAATATATACGGTCCAGATCTTTCACTTTATACACTTAAGAATCCGGATATACCGGAAACCCGTGATCCAGAAACTTAAAAATAAAAAACTAAAACTTCTCGTTTCTATTCTATTCTTCTTCTTCCTTCAAGGATGTTTTCTGCAAATCAATGTGTGGACTCTAGGATGTTTCTTTAGGATGTTTCTTTACTGGTACATAAATCTTGTCATCGGAACTTGGTTTCATTCATCACCGAAAGATTGCAAACAAAACTCCATACAAAACCTGTATTGCTTCATTATTATTCTACTGGGTAAGTAGAACCCAAATAACAAACACCTAATTTCGATTTAAACATGAAAAACCCAGTGCCTTTGTAAAACCCTAACAAACCTCTGAATTTCTTCTACATCTCTCGAAACCACCAGAGGAAAATACCCTATTCTTCTTCGACTCTCTAATCTCCTTTCTTCTTCGTCTCCTCATCATGTGGGTTTTTTCTTCCTCGTCTGAATCTTTTGCGACATAAAGCTTGAAGAGAATTAAACAAAAAGAATTTCATTTTTAAGTTTCTGGGTCACGGGTTTCTAGTATATCCGGATCCTAAAGTGTATAAAGTGAAAGATCTGAGACGTATATATTTCTAAATCTGATGGTCAAGATATTCAAGTGAGATAGTGTAAGTTCTAGCATGTGAGGGGATCGGTTCTCATTAAAAAAAAAAACAAATTTGGTTATATGTTCTTTCATTTTAAACAATTTAAAAAAAAAAAAAACGCTGATTTAGGGACCGGTAAAATTACTAGGGAGACGGGTAATAAGATAAAATATGATTATTTCTAAGCTTTTTCCAAAACCCCTTATCCAACATATTTTCTTAAATACCAAAATATCCCTACTTAATTAGAATTCATTAGTTGATAGGCACAAACGATGCCATTGTTCACAATCTGGAGCTCAATCCTGATGATTATGAACACTTTCCCCCAGTACATCACGGATCAACTATAGAAGACACTCAGGTATGCCTATATTTGTGCTCTAATCTTTCAAATCACGTAAAAAATGTGATTTTTGTGAGTTCCAGAGCCTATTTTCGGCTCAATTTTAACCCAGAATCCAGAAATTGCAATTTCGGTTGGGTTGTGTTCTTAATCCAACCGACAATTTTCGAATTTGGGGAAAATTGGCCGTACAGTAAATTTTCGTCTGGATATTTCATACGAAACGCAACCGAAAATTAAAAATTTTCGGCTAGGTTTTTTTAAATTAAGCCTATTTTCGGCTGCATTGGCTGCGACACATTTGGTAAGTTATTTTTCGTCTGGTTTGTTTGCATGCAATACAGACGACAATTGAATTTTCGTCTAGATTTTTAGAGTTTCACCCAGCCGAAAATCACTCTAAACTATCATTTTTAACCATTCCGAATCGTTGATTAATCGAGACGATGAAGGTTTGTAGAAATAGAAAGGGAGATAGAGGGGCAGTGGGAGGAGACGATGAAGAAGAAGATAAAAAGTTGAAAGAAACTGAAACTGAAATCAGTTTTTTTGTTTAGGTTTTTGTTAATGTTGAAAGGGTAACTTAGACTTTTCATAGCATTTTGACACCCCTTATAACCCACTCTGGAATAGGGATCGTAAACCCGATCTCTCAAGTAATTTTGCCGGTCCCTAAATCAGCGTTTTAATCAAAAGGAGGCATTAGTGGTACAGTAACAGTAATGAGCTACGGAAATGATCTATTTATCTATTTTTGTTTTGGGGTTGTATTCTGTATAGTTAGCTGTGAATAGGGTAATATTCTCAATCCGATCCGAGTCTCAGAGGTGGTACCGATTTATCTCATTTCCCTCTCTCTCTCTCAAATGGGTAGTCTTATCTTTCTCTCTCTCCAAAAAGTCCTCCCTCTAATGATCTCTTTAGGGTCCTATTTATAGAGACTCCCTTTTACTCTTGGGCTGCCATGTGTCCTCTTGGTCACTTATTAACATAATTGTCATCCCTTACTTCTTAAACACCCAAAATGTCTAGACCCAAGCCCAATTGGGTTCTAATGGACTTGGGGTATCCACATTAGTCCCCTGACGGTTCGGGCGGGCAAAGTGTGCCGGGTCAACCGTCACCCATGGAAACCCAAGTCCCCTAGCCGTCGCCCACGTCAAATCCCATAACCGTCGAGATCATGGCCTAAGTGGCGGCACACGTCCATGGCTGTTGGCATCGTGGTCTAGGTGGCGAGCGGTTACACTTTTCCTCTTCATATAAATACTCTTTTACCTTTTACTTTCTCTAGCCAATTTTCTTTGGTTAAAAAGAAAGAAATTTTTTCCTTCTCTTCTTCTATTACCATGAGTGGTCATGACGAGCCATTACAAGACGACACACTCGCCCCTAATCATGAGGACGAGGTCAATCTTGAAGCCGCGCCAGAGGGAGAGGGCGCTCTGAATCCTAATCTCGACGTCTTTCCTCCCGCTGATCGGAAAGACGGCTTATTTTCTCACAATCTGTTTAAACGAAGTGTTTCTCTTCAGAGCGCTTTTGTTCCTCTTCCTGGCGCCGAATATCCTGATGACTTCTTCAATCAGCGCCTCCTGAATCGATTGTCGCCGCCTTTACCAGCCGACCCAAAGTGGCTGTTAAAGCCAGATAATGCTGAATGGTCATTTCCTCCTTTCGAACAGATTCCTCGTCTAGCTATAAATCGCGGCGATTATGAGCTTCCTAATATTGTCTACAAATCCACATCGAAGCCTCAAGAGGGTTGGGTACCGTGGGTCGACTTTATTGAGAACCATGAATCCCACGCTCGCATACTAGAAGGAATTGGCGTTCTTGACGCCATCAAGGCATCCAAATGTCGCTCTTGCAATCGTAGTAACCTCGATTTGACCAAGCTGGTCACGCGCTGGATTTCCTTGTTCCATACGTTCCTTTTCGCTTGGGGAGAGGCGACCATTACCCTCGAGGACATGATTGCCTTTACTCAGTTGCCCGTTCACGGTACTTGCTATTGGCATCAGTCAGCCGTTGCAGGGTGCATGCGTGAAAAGGATTGGGACTTGGTGGCTATCCTGAAGAAGTCCAAGGAGCTCGCGAGAGACGTTCCAGTTGAGGGAGCCGGGGACAATCCAGAGAAAGGTAAAAAACTTGAAGGTGCTCAGGACGACGATGTGGAAGGAGGCGAGGAACACGAAGGCGCCCGAGGTATATATGTTTTCCGGCTCGTCTTCTATTCTTTCCTTACCCTATACGAGTGATTTTATTTCACACAACTAACCCCCCCTTTTTTTTTATGTCTTCTAGGTGAGGGTGACGTGGAAGCGATGACTTCAAGCAGGTTAAATAAAAGGCGCTCTTCTTACCCACTGTTTGTGAAGTATTGGGCACCGAAGATGGTGGAAGGTCGTTTGAAATGTCCGGATTATGGCGAGGATTCGGAGAAAGCGCAGCTAGCAGCGTTTCTCCTCTTCTGGTTGAGTCATGATATCTTTGAATTTAGCCCAGGGGACACAATCAAGGAGGAGCTTATGCCCATGGCCGTTCTAATGGCGCGTGGCGTATCCTTTCCTCTGGCCCCTATGTTCCTGGGCGGGCTTTACCACCATTTAGACTTGCTCGTGATTGATATCCAAAGGGCCGCTGATGTGCACACGGTCGAGACTTTCGTACCTGCCAGTTTCCTTCAGATGTGGTCTTGGGATCGGTTTCCAGGATTCAGCCCGCCAGAGCCGACGCTTACCCTTCATGGCGTCGAGGAACAAGTCGATGAGAATGGGGAAGTTTATCAGGATCCCATGGTGTATACTTATCCCCGTGCCCACCTTTTCAAACGGAAATCGCCCAAATCTTTTGACAGTATTTCCAATTATATGGATATTGGAACCAAATTTTGTTTTTCTCCATACACTGATGGTCGCGTCGGACCTGTTCCTTATACCTTTTACTCGGATGGAGAGGAAATCCTCGACTCTCGAAGGGTGAGGCAGGGGAGTGAAGTGGACTTCATTTTGTCAGTTACTTCTGGCTACCTTCCTGGGTTTTGTGGGGGCGCGTTCTCTATTGAGGCCTATAATTTCGATCGGGTTGTCCGCCAAGCAGGTTTTGATCAGGGGGTTCCTCCGCCTCCCTTGCCTCTTCTTATCCTGAACGATG
Source organism: Papaver nudicaule (assembly GCA_023529015.1). NCBI lineage: Eukaryota > Viridiplantae > Streptophyta > Magnoliopsida > Ranunculales > Papaveraceae > Papaver > Papaver nudicaule. Next base: position 23,520 of record JAJJMA010000092.1, read on the forward strand.
CCTCAATTGAGGTTTGTTATGATAGATTTGTCTATTCCGAAGGAGGCGCACTTCGCTGCCGTACACTCCCCTTTACCATCCGTTATCCAAAGCCTGCTCGAGAAACCCTTCGTGTTTCCGCTGATTGGCGTTTTTACTGGAATGAGCTTTTAACTCGTGTGATGAACTTTCTGGTCACTGCCCGTGTCATCTACCCCGCACCGGATAAAGATGAGCTTTGCGAAATGCACCATGTTGGCCGTTTTGTGCTTGAGAAGAGTGTAGCAGAACCTCTGAGATTGGTTCCTGGGAACAAGGGTCGTGCTCGGATTTCTTCTGAGACAGCTTGGGGTCCTCTTCCTTTAGATCCCGACGCGGCTGTGAAGCTTAAGTCAAAAAGGAGGGCCCCCCTTTCCTCCCCAAAAGTTGCTGGCGGACAAGGACGATCGCGGACGACTCGAGTCCCCAAGCCATCTCCTTCAGCGCCCAGCGCTGTGTTGGACAGAGGTGTTTTGGTGAGTGACCATCCCCTGGGTATATCAATTTGATATTTTGTGTTCGTGTGTTTGTCTTCCAGACATTTTGTTTACTTAAGTTTCTGCTTGCCCGTAGCCTGACGACGCTCATGATCCAGGACCGCGCAAGCGGTCTCTGGAGGAGTGGTTTAACATGCCCGAGCATGAGTGGCGTGAGAAGTCCTTGATTGATAAACGAAACTGGGAAGCGGGCATAGTTCCCGTTCCTCGGTGTATATCCTCCCTTTCTAACAAGTCTTGTACTAAACAGGCGCGTCCATCAACCTCCTCAAAGAGAAAACGTGTCGCGTCCGTACAAACCCCGACTCGTTCGTGCAACCCTGAGTTTGTTCGGGAATTTGAACGTCGCAATCAGAGCGTCGGTCCCAAACCGGCTGACGTGATGAAGTTAACGCGTTTAAAGCCTTTAGTTTGTTCTGTTAGGCGCGGTCATGTTAATTCCCTAAGTTCTCCGTCTGCTATTTTGGAATTCTTCAGTTCGTCAATGTCAGGGAGAGAACACCAAATGGGCCCGTCTTCTCCTGACCTTGAACTGTCTGATCCAGGTATGCATTAAATTTTACACGTGGAGCACATTTAATCCCTCTTTTTAGGCAAGAGGAAAATTTATTCTATATAAAGGCTCTAGTATCTGTCTCATTTCTCTGCGAATTAAGAGAGAATTTGAACTCGTATACGTTTTACCCTAGGTTCCTTCGACGGGGATTATTCAGACGAGCAAGCTGGTGATACAGACGTCGACGAGGAAGCGACCTCGGCGCCTATTGAGCAGGTGAGCTATGCCGACTTACCCCGGGTGTGCTTTATCCCCCCTTTTTTGTATGGCTTTACTGACATTACTATTATTCTTATTATTTTTGATAGGAAACGGGTATGGGAAAGCGTGTGAACAAAGAAACTGACAGCGCGAGTAGTGAGAAGCGCATGAGGAGCTCTTTGCCTCCTAGAAATGACAAGATTGTCAATCGACCCTCGGCTTCAGCGGTGTTAGGTTCACCTGCCGCTTCTGCGACTCGTTCTCCAGCTGTTAATACGTCCCGCTCCTCCTCTGTTAAGACAGCTCGTAATGCTGCTGTTTTTCCCTTGTTCGAACGAGCCTTTGATCGGTCAGATATCGGTTTTGAGGGTGAGGCTTTTGAGCTCGTTCATGGGTTTTGGGTTCCTTCAGTGTACGCAGGCACTTATACTAGAATTCTGAAGCGTCATGGCCATATCGTGTCCTCGAATATGGCGGACAGTCTC
>JAJJMA010000093.1:0-15038 GCA_023529015.1 Papaver nudicaule
ATGTCTAGAACGCGACTGCATAAGGATGAGTGTGCATGGTGCCATGAAATGGGTCATTGGGCAAAGGATTGTACCAAGCGCACACTACGGGAAAAATAGTAATCGACAACCCCTGAAAACAGTTGTCGTCCACTATACAACAACTCCAGTCAGTGGGTTGCACAAGGGGGGGGATGTAGAAGGTCCTCAATTCTACACAACTCTTCACTATGAGTTGTCAACATAGTTGTCATTTCATTTTGTACCACCATTGACTCAGTTGTGAAACCCAATCCAAATTATTGGGTAGTGTCTCACACAACTCTACCAATAGTTGTGAGTGAGCTCTTTCACTACATTTACTGGAGTAGTAGATGGAAATTTCACTACACCATGATAGGTTGTCTGATCCTATTTGACAACTTGGGTGCTGGTTGTAATAATTTGTTTCACAACTCCCACACTAGTTGGGAATACACCATTTCTCAACCATTGTTCTAGTTGTAGGACTTTCTTACACAACTGCAAGAGCAGTTGTCATCTGATCTTTGACAACTCAATGTCAGAGTAGCAAATATAGATATGGTTGTAGCCCCTATCTTGAACAACTCCTAATTGAGTTGTGAGATGTTCTTACACAACTCATCTCAAGAGTTGTGTCCAAATATTAATTAGGAAAAAAAATATAGAAAATGCACTTTTGATTCTAATTTAAACAGGTATTATTAATAATATTTATTAAGTATTGAAGATAATTTACAAAAGGGATGCTAAGAAGCATATGTACAACTTAAAAGAAAATCCAAAAAAAACTTGCACACTATTGTTCAACACAGAACAAGATATGTACATCCTTAATTTGTAGACTAAACTTTTAACTTCTAAGTTCCTTTACCTATCTGCTAAAACAGTAGATGACTTTGTTGCATGAAACTCTTGTGAGGAGTCCAATGGAAGATTTGTTTCTCCTCCATTCCAAGGATCCCTACTGCAACACCCATGCAGAGTACCTTCTTCAGTTGGAATTTAACCACAGCCTTAGTTTCATTAACCTTTGATTCCGAGGGATTCCGAATGAGTAACAAGTGTGGGAATTTTCCTGCACATAGACAAGTTTCAAGTTGGGTAAATACAAGAGTGCAACTGAAAATGAGAAACTGAGAAAAATACAAGGGTAGACTGACCAAAACAAAGATACAAACTTTGATGATGTTAACGGTCGTAGGAGATTGACCAAAACAAAGATAATGATGCAACGTTTGCACAAATTATACAAATGGTGACTAACTTACTGTAACCGAACATGGTGCCTCGCTCACAGACCATCACATTCTGGTTACCAGCCAGCCTAACCTTCTCTGCAGAATTTACCATAACCTGTCAAAGAACCAATAAATGTTATATAAATTATAATCCAACTGGAACATCCACATACAACTTACATAAATACTTAGCAATCAGAAACTCAAAACGGCGAGTCCCTGCCAAGATCATTAAACTAAATGTAAGCAATTTCATGAGATACTTACAGAAGAAGTACACATTTGTCCTTTTTTTATATTAATTATTTTCCCAGTCTTTGCGGCTGCAACTAAAAGGTCCGTCTGTAACAAAAAAAAAAAACGATGCAGAAATGAATTGTCAGATGGGTAACACAATTTTTCATTACGAATTAGATTTTCTTATCAATGCAAACCTCATGGTGATTGAAACAATATTGAGTGGTAAACATTGATATAGATGCAAACCTGACGGCATAGGAAAGCAGGAATCTGGATAATATCAGCAACTTTTCCTACAGCTTCACACTGCATGACATTGACTTCATTATAAGATCCTAAAGGAATACTGTCAAATGATTTAAATTCCAAGCTAATCCATTAAAGCATGAATCAAAAACTGAAGTTATGAAGAGGAAATTGTCAAGTTACCTGACCACTCTCATGCACGTCGGTAACTATAGGTAAGTCATACGCAAGTTTCACCTTTTCAAGGATCTGCGTTTGCAAAAAATAGTTCATCGAGTTGAGCCCAGAGTATAAAGGAAAATAGAGTAGAAGCACTAGCAAGAGTACTATAAAGCAGTGATTCAAAGTCACACATGATAAGTAAACTTATAGAATAACAGGCAAATAATAGCTGGATATCAGAAGAGGCTGAGGCTATCACATTCAATATCAAGTTCAAGACGTTATCGGGAAATAACTAACCATAAAGCGTTCTAATGCTTTTGTCCTGTGTATGGCTTACACTTTCTAAAAAGTTTTAATTTAGTCATCTATGATAGAGGTTAGCTGTCGCACCATTCATCGTACGGGATAAACATAACAAATGCCAACCACTATACACAAACTAGGGGTCGACAAATTCACAAGCATTCTAACATCAATGTCTTATTTAAGCGCTACAATTGCTGAGACAACCAACATAGACACTGAGTGCAATCCCAAACTACTACAACACAGATTCAATTTTCCTATAAGTATAGCTGCAATCAACATCACAAGTATGGACAAATGGCATTGCTATGTAAAACGAAACTTCAGTAACCACCAAAAAAGCAGGCAAAAAAGCGTTCAATGCTTACTTTCAAGCCTTCCTCTAGACCGGGACCGCGGAACGATTTCGATGATGTCCAATTAGCTTTATCGAAGCTCGACTTAAATACCAGCGGCACACCAACTCTGATGAAACAAACCAATGTCATTAGTAAAAATCTAACATTTTAAAGAACAAACAAAGGAATTTAGACAAAACCCATTTTTCATCACACAAAATCCAACCAAATTCTAACATAAAAGAACCAAATAAGAGCAGAAAAATTCTTACTTGTCGGTAATGTGCTTGATATGCTTAGCCATCTTGAAAATGTGCTCTTCAGATTCAATGACATTAGGTCCAGCTAAAACAAAGAATGGGTCTGCAGACTGTTTATAATAAGAAAAAACAAAGAAAACCCATGTTTAGTCAGATCACATTGTACTCAATTACAACATAAAAATTGAAACTTTAATCAAGAAAAAATCAAGAAAAGAAGAAAAAAATCAAGGGTTTTTGGATCTGAAATTGAGAGAATTGATTTTACCTTGAGTGTGTTGTATCATCAAAGTTTCTGTTGATAATTTCCACACCCCTTTGGGTTTTCGTTTCAGATTTCTGCAATTATCGTAAACAAGTGTTAATTAACATCTGGTATACGGAAATTGAACTGAAAGATACAAACTTTGAAATAAAGGGAGCTAAATTTACCTGCTGAGATTGCAAATGTGAGGCTTTCTTGTTCAACCCAGGCTCAATGTCCTTGATTTTCTGATTCTTCAAATTGGTATTCTCAGTAGGTCTCTGAGTATTATCATCATTTTAAGGCATGGGGGGACTTTTGTAAGAAAGATTTACACCTTTGCAACAGCAAATCCAAAGCAAAAATCCGAATATACTGGTTATATTAACTAATCTAAAATCAAATACTCTTCAAATTCAAATCAAAACCCTAATTAAACAAAAACCCAGATTTATATTAACTAATCTAACAACCCCAGACCAGAAATCGAAGAAAATATTTAGCCTAATAAAAACCCCCAAATTCAAAGAACAACCAGAAAATCAAATCTAGACACACCAGCTAAATATATCAAAGCCGTTGATCAGATAATTGTAGTCTGATTTGTTGAATCGACATATTATGATTCCGATTAAATTCTCATCACCTCAACGGCACAAACAGATACAAAAACAGAATCAGAAAACAAAGAGAAATCAATAGGAAGAGAGAGAGCTCAGAAGGATCCATTGGGTTACAAATCAAAGGAAAAACATTCCTCATAAAATAGATAGTTTTCAAATCATCACTGCCATCTCTCCTTATCTAATCCATGGATATAATTTAGAAAAGTACAAGTAATTTTTGATTTTCATCCTCCACTGTGGTTTTAAAACCCGGATCTTTGAATCCAAGAATTCGACAAGAAAAAAAAGAAGGTAAAGATAAGATTTTTGATTTCCATGCTGTAATTCAGAATATGCTGCTACCAATTAAAAAAAAAACGGCAATGAGAAGAGAAGAGAATCCTAAATTATATGAAAAGAAAAATCCAGCAACGAAGAAATTTTTGCCCAGAAGAAGATCTAGATCTACTAGTTGAATAACGATTTGTTTCATCTCAGTTAAGATAGCAAATCCCCAGATTTACTAGTTGAATAACCATTCATTAGATCCGATGATTTGCTATGTAAATGAGAAGTTGTAGCCGTAAAATCTTCTCTGTGAAGGAGAAAGAAAATGAAAAGGGAGAAAGAGAAAGGATGAAGAGAAATGAACGGGATTTTCGTTTGGGGTGTGGTTAAGGGATTGGTGAACGGTTGGATTAGGAAGGGGAAATCTTAACGGTGGAGGATCAAATTATAGTCTTCGTATGGACAAGATTGATATAGACGGTCGAAATTAGTTTAGAGTCCTCATACCAAGATGGACGGCGGAGAATTTATTCGGAGTCCTCATACAGATCAATAAGAAGATCTGGCGGCTGGTATTCACTTTCAAAATTTGATGAGCGGTGGAGAATCTGTTTGAATAGTCATACGGATTGTGTGCTTTCTCAAGCTCGTGTTTTCGATTTGTTTCTAATCAACCATCGACGCGATGAAAAATCCGACTTAGGGAACGAATTTAGTGATAATCTAGCAAACATTTATAGGTTTGGTGTGAACGATACCTATAGATTTGATGTTCCAGTCGAAGAATTCGACTTATAACAAGATGTTATTAAGCAAAATATGAATAAGAACATTCGGTTTTGTGTTCCGATCGAAGAATCCAACATATCACTAGTAGTTTTTAAGTAATATATGACCAATATGTATACATTTGGTGCTCCGTAGAACAATTTGACTTATCAAAAGATGTTTCTACGCAAGATATTACTAGTCTTGATGCTTCGATGAAGAATTCGACTTATCAGAAGACGTTATAAACCAAAATATGACCAATACCTATGGTTTTGGTGCTCCGAAGAACAATTCGACTCGTCAGAAGATGTTTTTATCAGAATCCATCATGGAAACTGGTAAATTTGGAGCTCAGATGACGATTCAAGCTTCAATTGTAGTAGAACGACATACGAACTATCAAGATCGAAGCTCCGAGTGACTTCTAAACTAAAATTTATCAGAATCCATCATGGAAACACTAGTGGAAAATGGCTTGGTTAAGTCTGACCAGGGCTTAGATGAAAGTCTGCCCAAGCAAGCTTTTTTGTATAAAGCCTTTGTAGACAGCTGTATTTTGAGGGGGAAGAAAAAGTCTGTCTAAATTACTTGTTTATTTAGGGTTATAATAGTAAATAACTAGGCCTAAACTTTCGTCTTTGTAGAAAGTCTGCCTATGGAAGATAGTTTGATTCCATCCAATTTAATTAGGTGTCAATTTCCCCCCACCCCAAACCTCACCTAGTTTTTATCGCCTTGTCTCTCGAACTCACCCACAGCTCAGATCTAAAATCTATTTCCATTTTCTTCTTCTCTCTCTCAGAACGAAACTTTTTTTCTTTTCTCTCTTCATTTCTATGAAATCCAACATCACACACACACACACAGATCCAAACTCGTCGTCATAAATCGAAGGTTAATCCTAGCCCATCTCAAAATCAAAACCCATATATCTGCAGAAATCAAAAGCAAACTTTGTAACCCTAGATTTTATGCTTTGCTTCTGAGATCAAAGCAAGCAAGAACAAGAGTGATATAAATGGCTATTAGAAAACGAAATAAAACTATTTTGCATCTCATCTAGAAACATCCATCCCGCGCAATAATTTCCCCCTTCTAAAACTCACTTCGGTCGTCATCTCTTCAATTCTCACATAGAACAGTATTACGACGCCATGGCTAGGGTTCCAGACAAGCACAACCGCGATCAAAATTTGGTACGTTTACTCTTTCCCTGGTTCATCTCCTAATCTATCATTACTGTATCTAAGAAGATAGAGGTTTAACAAGGGTTTCTGCAACTATTTAGGTTTTCTTATTCACTTTTTTTCTTTTTTTTTTCTTTTTTTTTTCTTTTTTAGGTTTAATTTTGAAATTAAACTAGTGGGATCACAACGTATTTGATCAGTTACTGAAAAGTAGGTTTTTGTTTATTGTGTGTTTTCTGAAGGATTTTCAGGGAACGTTAAGTGATTTACAAGGTTGGGAACTTTCACTTAAAGAGAAGATAAGAAATTGAAAGCTCAGTAGCATTCTCCTGGTGATAATGAAAAAAGGGTTTCAATGACCACTGCAAATCAGTTTGGTTACTTGAGGAATTCTGATCGTATATCCATCATGCACAACACTATCCTGCACTATGCTGCGAAGTTAGCACCTTCTCCTCAACTAAATTCGGTGTCCGGTGCAACTATTCAGATGCAACGAGAACTCCTGTGATATAAGGTAAGGTAGATACAGGAAAATTTCTTTTTGTGCATATTATGCTTCAAATTTCATTTTGTTCAAGATCTAATCCTAGGCTAATCTCTGTTACGTACATACTATGTATACTTAGCAGTCTCACTTGGTACAGGGGGTGGAAAGTTTAGTATTGCAGCAAAATAAGTTTATGAGAAACAAAGAGGGAGAGACAGCTCAATACATATTCACAAAGGAACACAAGTAATTGATGGAACACAAAGAAGGAGAGACAACTCAACAGGGTAATACCAGTCTTGTTCTTGTTTCATATATTTGATAGTGTTTAGTAATTTAACGATTTATGATTTCTCCTATAGTGGGTAGAGTTGGTATACCTATCAAAAAGGTCATAATCTCTCCAAATGTCCCCCACAGTTGCACAAAGGGAGTTGATAATTGCAAGAAATATATAAGCCAAGTTCAACTGCTTGCCTAGGCTATTATCCGTTGAATATGCTGCATGAAGTCTTGAAAATGTGATAACAAGTATAGAGGATCATAGGCATGTTGGGTTTCTTAAGCACCTTATACTTAGTACGGGCAGGTATGGTTTGCGAGTTCTCACCTTTCCCTCCAAGGGGTCCAATTGACTACAGGCTAGTCGCAGCTAACATATCAATCTGCCTCGTGGATACTTTATAAATGAAGGCTAATACTAACATAGTTATACTGGCACCTAACATATTAATCTGCCCTTTGTACAGCAATAATTTTTATGGTTGCTCTCGTGAAGATTCTTGAATCTATCATATATGTTAGCATACCTGTATAATCATGTTGCTTTTATTCATTTGTGATTAAATACTGTACTTACTACACCCACCTAGTTTCATTTGTGATTAAATACTTTAACACAGATTGCAGAATGTGTTTGGAATGCTCGTGATAGTAGCTTGGTGCACTCTTTGACTGGCCATAGTGAGTCTGTAAGTGATCTTTTACCAACCTTAATTATAGAGAAGCTATTTGCCTAAGTCGTAGCAGAGAAGATTCTGAATTCTAATTATCACTTTGTGTTCTTCTGTTTGGTTTCCATTAGACGTATGATTCGGATGTTCACCCTTTCAACTCGTGAATAGCTATGGGTGCAGGATATGATGGCAAAACTATAGTCTGGGACGTGAGTTTCTAGTTTCTCAACCCTTGTATTTATATGTGCTTTAATTATACTCGTCTAATTAAATCCATTGAATTGTCTTCTCTTAGATTTGGGAGGGCTCCCCTATTCGCATATATGAAATTGGATGCTTTAAGTTGGTGATGGAAAGTTTTCTTAGTAAGTTTCACACATGATGCCATATATTTGGTCTTTCGCTTGCTTATTGAGTGAACAACGTAGTCTTAATTCTGTTTCATGTACACTACTACATATCTACATGTTTCAGTGCATAAATTTTTTTATTGGTTTGGTTTAGTCCTGACATGTTAAGGTTTCTTCCTATTTGTTGTTGGGGCTGACTTTTTTTATGCCTCCTTTTGAATGGTTCGTCATTTAGCTGTTATTTTTTACTTTAAAGCCTTGGTCTTTTCTTGCAATTTGATATTCTAATTTATTTATATATGCTTATCTTCTTCGTTATAACAGGGATGGTACATCAATTGTACAGTCTGATGATGTTGGTCAAATATATATCTTATCCACCTGACAAGGAGAGACCCATAAGGATGCTAAGTATGATCGGGTAATACATGTCTTACTTGTTTGCCCTTTCAAACAGTTCTTCCTTGGGTATTTTCATGTTCATTTTCCAGTAATAATATATAAAATGTACCTTATGTATTTTGAAAATCTTGAACAACTTAGGTGCACAATCATTTTGCCGATGACAAATTAATATTGTAATTGGTAATGGGAGCATCTTTTGGTGGTGGTGTATATTGGAGCATTGACAGTGTTTGTTTGTTGAGCTTCTTTAGTATGTAATTAGAAAATAATCTGTTGAATTTATATGCAAGGTTGTAAAATAAATTGAAGTTGATCATTGTTTCATATTTTGAATTCGGGTAAATTTAAGATGTTGAACTTGTAAATTGAATATGGCCTTCAAATATAATTGTTAAATTGATTTCCATTTTAGTTTTAATCTTAATTTTGTTCTTAATTATTCTAGATATTTAAGATTCGGCTGAATCAGTTCTGGATTCAGCTGAATCAAATCCTTTTTTTTAATAAAATATTATCGAATAAAAGACTGCTTCTGCCAGTCTTATCGAACAACTGATTAAGGCAGTCTTTCTTTCCAAAAGATGAAAGCCTGACATAAGCAGACTTATTTTTAAATAAGTCTTCCAGGATACAGCCGACAGAACCAGACTTATTTTGGGTTATTAAGTCTGATCCTGGCATACTTATCTGAGCCATTCTCCACTAGTGCTAATAGGCTAAATCAAGATTGAGTTTTGACACCTAAAACTGACAACCAGCTTGACATACCTACCAACGCTAGTGGGTTTGACCGGACAATGCCCTAACAGTAACCACTACACAAACACTCATTAGAGTTCTTCACTGTATATTAGATCGGAGTAGTTGTGTGTTTGTATTAAAACGTCTTCAGTGTTGAACAATATATTACACCACCTACTAAGGTTTCATGGTCATCTCTAACACCACATGCAAGAAAATTTGGATGAACCATCTTCCATTTTTTTATTATGCAGCCAGTCACTTGGTCGAATGAAACTCCGTCACCCTTCCCACTAAGTATTTCGCAAGTAAACCACAAATCAAGGGGAGTAATTCTTGTAACAACAATTACGTCATTTAATTTAAATGTTCAAGGTGAGGGTATTGTTAGGGTATTGCTCGATCAAACCCACTGGCGTTGGTATGTCAAGCTAGTTGTCAAATTTAGATGTCAAAACACAATTCGATTTATCTTACTAGAGTTTAGATTCAGAATTAAGATATAGATAAAATAGTAGAGATCTTGAAGACGAACACAGAGATTACCAAGAAGACATCGTATATTCTTCATCGACAAAAGGTTAGTAGGAATTATGACATTATATGGAATTTCTTCTATTCTACTTATTTTATCTTTCGAAATAGTCGGCTATACTTTAGTAGAAATACTAATAGCGATTGAGATTGCTATTTTGTCTATGTAACCATGAGTTATGTTGGTATATGTTCCCACTATACTAAGTTACAAGATGCATGAGATAGATTCAATACACTTTTCATTACAATGATTTGCTTGCAAGTCACATGTAGGAGAATTAATGAATCTAAGGAGTACCTTAGAGCATAGACCATGGATTATAGCTGAGGGCGTCTACACGTTTAAGTACGGAAACTAGCCCAGCCCAAGTACTTCCTAGCGGATCCAATTAAACCCTAATTTGGAACAAGGCGGTTCACGAACTGAACGTGTACAGTAACTCCGGATTTTCCTCCCGAGTTCCAAAAACGTCGAATTCTACACATACATGTACGTGTACAGTAGATTCAATGTATTTGGCCTTGATTCCAAGTCCAGTCGGTTTGCGAACCGTCTGGTGGTTATCTTCGGGATAATTACGCGGGATTTAACTAGATAACTCCTTATCTCTTAGTTGGACTTAAGCTTTATCAGAATATCTTTTGTGGTCCATCTAACGAATCTCAATGAGTCAATAAGATAAAGGAGTTCTCATTCCCATTGGATCTCTATCTTGAAGTGGTTAAGAGCTCCACTTGGCAGACAAATGATAAAAGATTTCCAAATGAGATTACTAGTTTTTTTTTTTTTTTTTTTTTTAATAAAAGCAACCTAACATTGCTTTAGACGGATTCATTTTACACGGATAGATTTTCAAATGAGATTAACCTAGTTTTTGTGGTCCATCTACAGAACGGATTCATTTTACACGGGCACTAGCTAACATTGCTTTATCTCAAAGCAACCTATCTTATTGAGAGCTATAAATAGAGGGTTTAAGAACGAAAACTACAAGCATCAAGCATACGTGAGATTTCTCTGTGGAATTGATCGTAAACTCTTTGCACTTCGGTGTAAGCTTGTTGTGGTAGTCATCCTCTATTAGGTAGCAGTTCCTCTGTGGGATTTACCTAACGAATATAAAGACTTCTCTTGACAGTTGGGAAGTACAGGTAGGAGATATTTGCCTTTGTGGTATTTATCGGATTGACCTGTAACCTTGGTTGCCTGATCACATTCTTGTTTATTCTACGGTCCTTCTCTTCTGCAATAAGGCCATTCAAAAACTGATACATATGACTGCGGGGTTTTAACTGAAGCAACGTACGGCTGCACACGGTGTTGTAAGACCTAGTTAGCTCGAGTTGTGTAAGTTTCTTAAGTGATTCTTTTCACAGCTGAGGTAGAGACAAGTTGGGAATAGTTTGCTCGGTTTACTTGTTAGCCTCCGCTTGTAAGTAGATTTTTGTATGACTTGGAGCAATCCGAAGTGTAAATGTAGGAATTGATTTTGTAAGGAGGGAATAGTTCATGCACGGGTAAAAAATGCTATTTAGCATGTGTAGATGAACTAGTGGTTTTAGTCGGATTCTCTTCGAGAAATGTTCTAAAATCACAATCATTGGGGGAGAGTTCTCTTTGAACTTGCACTGAACTTCCATATTCTTCTAAGTAGAGTGGTTGTGGAATTGAGGGGAATTATTATCATTCTCCCGATAAGCATTTTGCTTATCGAACTAAGGTAATTGATTTTCGGATCAATTTCCTGACATTGTAGTAGAAGATATCTCCCAATGTCGAAATGAGGTGATTGATTACTCATCGATTCCCTAACAAGTGTATATTGATCTCTGATCAATTTCACTTGTTGAAATTGAAAGGTAACCAATACATTTCGGTTCCCTAACAAGTGTATCGATTTCCAATCGATTTCACTTGTTGAAATCCATAGGTAACCAATACATATCGGTTCCCTAACAAGTGTATCGATTTCCAATCATTTCACTTGTTGAAACCATAGGTAACCGATACATTTCGGTTCCCTAACAAGTGTATCGATTTCCATACTTAATGCTTGAGATTTACACTATGACTTGATCAATTGTGATCAATGTGTTTTAAGATATAACTCCACTTTATCACTTGCGATAGTGTTGTTGTAGTTATGATGTTGTTTAGAGCTTTCTTTTCTTCTCCGTCTCTAGGTGATATAAGGTTTTTTCTAAAACCTGCGAATTGGATATAGCAGTTGTGATGTTGTCTCGGTAGTTTTACGAGATTTAATCCATCACGTTATTGTGTCTCGACTTACCTTGTCTGACTCGATCGGATTGATTGGCACGTACTTGTATGTGCTAAATGTAATCGATAATGCGACTCACACTTATATTGTATAAACTCGATATACTGTTGTTCTGAGTTCGAATACTACGTCATGGTTTGGCTTTGATTATTGAAGTTTTAATCATTTATTTGATTCTCTACATATGAACATCTAGAATGCCATATCACACTTTTAGAAATCGAAACCATATTCGTATTATCTCATCTTATGGACTTTCAGAGTTCGAAACCTCAATGTAGGTTTTGGTAAAACTAACTTTGATTTCGAAACCATAATCTGTTTTTTATCCATAAGCTATTCGTTCTAAAACTTATGTTGTGACCAATGAGAGAACTTGAGTTCGAAACAATGTTTGCTGGCTAACAATGACTTCAGAATCGAGACCAATGTGTGTTGACCATGTGAGTTTTAAAAGGTCAAAAAGACCCTGGGGTTTCCTAAAGGTTTATGTGAATCGGGAAATATAACCTGTGCGTCAAAGACAAAAAGGTGTGATGCTGAAACGTCTCGTGACCACATGGACTCTCAAGTTCGACACCAAACATTTGTGACGAGATTAATATGTGTTTCTAGTTTCGAAACCTTAACCAAGGTTTGTTAAAACAAAATATAAAGATCGAAATCATACTTTGGTTTCGCTATATGGAATCATGATTTGGGAACCTTAATTCGGTTTCAGTCTTATATAAACTTTAGGATCCGAAACCTTAATTTGGTTTCTGCCAAACATAATGCAGAATTCGAAACCTAATATTGGTTATCTCATAATGCGTATTTTCGAAGTTCGAACTCTATCATTTTGATTTGTGCTTCAACCAATTAATGAATTTGATATTCTCGGTTTGAAGTTTGAACTTGTTCATCTTCAATGTATTAAGAAGTTGGTTTGAGTCATAGTCAGAAATATGGTTCGTCGCTCTAGTTAGTAGACACATGATTTATGATCAATATTGTACGTGATTAGATCTTTCTATGAATATACTTCTTGATCAAATATTCTTTTGATTTCTCATTCAATGTTTTGATTTGAATTCTTGGATATCATTAACGTGATCATCTATATTGGAATCAAGAATTCCGAAGATTCAACATTTTGCTATTAGTCAAAGAATCATACACCGTACTTTTATTGGTATATCTTTTTGTATGATTCGGAATGTCCATCGAACCTACGTGCACTTAAGATTAACACACAAGGCTCGCCCACGTCTGCGATGATACGTTTATGCGGAACGTTAAGCCACGTTGGACCAGATCCACTTCCACCTAGGATCGTTTTGGCCCGTCCAGCAAAGCCTAGGAAGTGATGTCGACATTAACAAATCTGATGACGCCATTTGGAAGTTAATAATACCTTAAGAAGATTTTCGAAACTAAGGACACGTTTTCGGATTGAGCTCTTTCCCAGGGAGCATATTTGGTAAGCACTATATTTCGAATCGATGAAATACCCAAATATACCTTTTGAGTATTATTCTCTTTGAATGCTTTTAGCCAAACATTTATTGATTTTTTTTTTCATTTATTAAAATATATTTTTCATTAATGTAAAATGCTAAAGTAATTGACCTCATTAAATGCTATGAGTCTATGTGAGGTATTTCGGAAATTTCGAATTAACTTAGCCTCGTTTCAAAGCTAAAGCCTTAGTCAATACAAATAGGAGTGGTTTCTCACCTAAATTATTTGTCCCTCTACCAAGCTCTTCTTTGGAATTGTAAGCTTGTGATTATTCACTTTTCCTTTCAGTTACCTTTAAGCTTTTGCTTTCGGTCTGGATTAGTGCAAGTCTTCTCTTTGGGATCGAGAAGCCTAGAAGTACCTCTTACGGGAAATTAGTTTATGTTTTACTAGTCTTCTTTGTACTGTACTTGTGTTCTATTCTATCACGTCTATCAAACCTTGTGATCTTGTTTATTCTATGGTCCTTCTCTTCTACTATAAAACTACTCAAGATCGTTGTGGTTAGAACATACTCGTATCTATTAACCTGGATCATTGTGGTTAGAACATACTCGTTGTGATCCTTCTCTTCTACTATAAATATTGAGTGGAATCAAGATCGTTTTTATTGGATTTGTTTTCCAGGTACATTGTTCTTCACGGTCATACCTATTGTACTGCATCCATTTATTGCTTGATTCCAACTGGGACAACAAGGTTGCTCTATCAGGATTTTTGGTTTTGAAACCTTGATCGATATCTCGAGGGGTTTATTACCAAGTAAACTTAAATATCCTCGCTCTTGGAGTAAAACGATTTCGGTGAGATATTTGTAAGTTTCCAAGGATATCATCTAGTGATTTAACATGCCGCTATTTGGTTGTTGTCCATAAGGTTGTAGTCGTCCGATTGGAGGTCGGGTAGCGATAGTCTTCACGACGGGCTGTGGAGCAACTCCTAGGCAAGACAATAAAGAATGTATGTTTGTTTAAGGGAGTACATGTGCGTGACCACCTTGCTGTGATTGGAGGCGTAGGTCTACTGAGGGGAAATTTTTATGACTAATAGTCGTATTAGGATCATATTATCTGCACCAGCAAGTCCGAAGTCAGAGAGTAGGTGTGTTGGCGGCTTAATTCTTAAGAGTGTTCAAACTGTACTAGGTCCCAGAGTTTTTCTATGAGTTTGTAGTTTCCTCGTTAACAAAATTCTTGTGTGTACTTTACTTTATTTCCACATTATATTTCACTTGTCATTTATAATTAAAGTATTGTACTTGGTTGTAGACATAGCCTTTCGGAATATTGTATTGGCTCCCTTGTGTGAATCAATCAATGACGAAAGAGATCTTGTTCTTGAGTTGTTGATTACAAGAACTGTTCAAGGTTTGACTTATAGGTGGACTAAAATAAAAGATTGGTGGTGTACTCGGTACCCTCATATTTCAATTGGTATCAGAGCAGACAAACACCTTAAGATCTAACAATCTGTGTTTGACTCGATCAAACCTATAAGAAAAACATGAATAAGAACAATGATTCTAGTTCAGTCAACGTACCTCCAAAATTTGACGGGACAAACTATTTATGGTGGAGCTCTGCCATGAAAACGTATCTTATGTATAAAGATTTTGGCATATGGTTTTACATTGTCAAAGGATATACTCGACCGAAACTAAAAGGATCATTCCTTGAAGTTAAATATTTTTCAAAATTTCACGGTTGAGGAAAAGACAGAAGATAAGAAAAACTCTGATGGTTAGACATCATCTTCAATGCAGTTTGTCCTAGTCTATATCCTCACATCCTCTATTGTGAAACCTCTAAAGAGGCTTGGGATATACTAAAAATTGTGTTTGAAAGAGAGTTCTCTAAAAAGAAAAATAAACTACTTGATCTTGC
>JAJJMA010000113.1:1242-13283 GCA_023529015.1 Papaver nudicaule
AGCGTCAAAGGAGGTGAAAGAAGTAAAGACGAAGGGAAGTTCAATGACAAAGGAGGTTTGTCTTGCACACATTGCAAGCAAACATCGCACGTAGTAGACAAGTGTTGGGAGAAGCATCCTCATCTTAAGCCAAGAGGGATACAGAAGAGAGAAGCCAAGAAGACCACACTAGTTGCTCAGACTCCAAAAGAAGTTCATGGACTAACGGAACCTAGTTCAAAGCTTTCTCTTATGACAGCAAAAGAAGGACCTATAAGAGATGATCCTAGAGAAAGGCTCTTCATTGTGAAGATGCAAGTTAAGACAACATTAGTTGATGATGTTGTTAACCCAGGAAGTCACAAGAATTTACTTTCAAATTCTTTAGTACAAAAGCTAGGTTTGAAGACATTTAAACATCCAAATCCATATCCGTTAGGATGGCTCCAAAAGGAACGAGGGTTACAAGTTTCGCAGCATTGTACGTTCAAGTTTTCTCTAGATGAGTCCTATATTGACGAGGTTACATGCGATGTAGTACCTTTGTATGTATGTCAGGTTGTACTAGGAAGTCCTTATTTATGGGACAAAGATGCTACTCTACATAGAAGAGAGCAGAAGTACACCTTTAAGAAAGAAGGTGAAGCTTATGTAATTCGGGCTATAGAGTCTCCTTTAAAAGGAGCAAGTCTGATTACAGCCACTGAGGCTAAGCGGTTGGTGAATGCTAGTACAAAGTTCATTCTTCTTGTGATCCTTTCTCTAGAGGAGAAGCCGAGTATATTTGTTTGACTACTTTGTCTAAACAACAAGAAAACGGCCTAGATAGGTTGAAGATGAAATATGAAGATTTGTTTTCAGAAATCAAGGGATTACCACCAAAGAGGAGTGTGGAACACGAGATCAATTTAATGGGTGAGATTTCTCTACCTAATGTGGGTCTTTACCGCACGTTCGTGGAAGAATCTGAGGAGATAAAGAGACAAGTCTTAGAACTTCTTGAGTTAGGAGTTATAGTGCCTAGTGCTTCACCATGTGGATCAGCGGTATTGTTGGTGCCAAAAAAGGATAGAGGCTGGCATATGTGTATAGATTACCGAGCCTTAAACAAGATCACAGTCAAGAACCGGTACCCGTTACCACGAGTAGATGACATGATGGATCAATTGGAGAGTGCTCGAGTCTTTACAAAGTTGGATCTTAAATCTGGTTATCATCAAGTGAGAGTTCGAGAAGATGATACATGGAAGACTTCTTTCAAGACCAAACAAGGCTTGTTCGAATGGTTGGTGATGCCGTTTGGTTTATGTAATGCTCCAGCGACGTTTATGCGTTTGGTGAATGATTTGTTGCGACCCTTTATTGAAGATTTTGTCATTGTTTACTTGGATGATATCCTCGTATATAGCAGAACTTGGGAGGAATATCTTGTTCACGTTGAAAAGGTATTTCAAGTGTTACATAAAGGCCAGCTGAAGTTGAATGAAAATAAGTCTGAGTTTGGGAAAGAAGAGTTGGTGTATCTCGGTTTCATTGTTGGTGGTGGAAAACGTAAGATTGATCCAAAGAAGGTTGAGGTGATTACTAACTGGCCAAGACCTAGAACAGTGACTGAAATCAGGAGTTTCTTGGGAGCTTGCACATACTTGCGCAAGTTTATTAAGAATTTTTCTACTATTGTTGGGCCACTACATGCTAGACAGGGGCTAAGGCAAAGTTTGATTGGCAGCAGACCCATGAAGACGCTTTTCAGTTACTTAAGAAGAAGATTTCAGAAGCACCGATATTAGCTTTGCCTAATTTACAGCGTACTTTTGAAGTTGAGTCAGACGCTTCTAACTATGCATTAGGAGGAGTGTTACTACAAGATAGTAAACCAGTGGAGTACCATTCAGAATTGTTCTCGGGTGCTATTAAGAACTATCCACCTTACGACAAGGAATTGTATGCCTTGTATCAATGTGTTAAACATTGGAGAGTGTATCTCTTAGGTTAAGAAGTGGTAGTGCACTTAGATCATAAACCATTGGAGTATCTATATGCACAAACCAAGTTACAACAAGCTCGACACATAAAGTGGATGTCCTACTTGATGGCATTTCATATAGTCATCAAGTACAAGAAGGGAGTTACAAACAAGTTGGCCGATATGTTGTCAAGACCGTCAGTTAGTTTATTGGTGGCTATGCGGATTCAGCCAGTTGTTCCTCAAGAGTATGCTGAGTCGTACACATCCAGTAAAGACTTCAAACAGGTGTTAGAGAAGGTAAAAAGTGGTTTGAAAGGTGAGTTTGAACTCCGAGATGGGTTACGATACAAAGGTCAGTTGTTGTGCATTCCAGAAGATGGAGATATGTTGCAATGGTTGAGAGAAGCACATACATCCCGAGTTGTTGGACATTTTGGGATGAATAAGACGCTACTTAACCTACGACGTTATGTCTTTTGGCCAAAAATGCAAGATGATGTGGCTAAGTTTATTCGAGGTTTTAAGTTGTGTTGCACATTTAAACCCTCAAACAGGAAACATGGGTTGTATCTACAGTTACCGGTACCATCAAGACCTTGGGAGAGTATTTCTATGGATTTCCTTGGTGGATTGCTAAAGACCAAGTCGGGTCATGATTACTTGTTCGTTGTGGTTGACCGGTTCAACAAAATGATTGCATTGATTCCCTGTACAAAGACGGTGACAGGAGCGGGTCCGGCAAAGCTCTTTTTCGAGCATGTGTGGAAGCATTTTGGTTTACCTACCTCGATTATTTATGATAGGGATAGTCGGTTTCTTAGTCACTTTTGGGATTCTTTGTGGAGGATGATGGACACTAGGTTGAAGAAGAGTACATCTTTTCATCCACAAACAGACGGGCAAACAGAAGTAGTCAATACGACTATGGTTCACATGTTACGGGGATATAATTCTAAGCATCCTAAGACTTGGTATGACAGTCTACCATATCTACAGTTTGCTTTCAATAGAGTTGTTCACAGTTCTTCGGGAAAATCTCCTTTCGAGACGTGTTATGGCTACTTACCTCCTAGTCCTTTCGATTTGGTGTTTTCAAGTGATACAACAGTTGGGGAAAAAGAATGGAGTGAGAGACAAAAGGCACAAAAGTTCTTGGAGAAGATTTCTCAAATTCATGCGACCGTTGAAGCACAATTGAAGAAGTCACAAGCCAAATACAAGGCAAAACATGACAAGCATCTTGTTCCTTGTAATTTTGGTGTTGGTGACATGGTATGGTTGAAGTTAGGTAAGGAAAGGTTAAAAAGGGAAGGTAAGAAGTTAAAGACATTGAAGTATGTACCGTTTCGTATTCTCGACCAGATTGGTGACAATGCCTTTCGTCTCGATTTACCACCTTATATAGGAATGTACTCGGTTATTAATGCCGAATACTTGAAGTTGTTTGAGCCGCCATTACTGGATAATGATGGGGATGACAAGATGTTCTTGCCGCGCGTAGAAGACCTGTGGTTTGATCGAGAAGAGCCACTGAAAGAAGATTTCATTTTGGAGCGAAGAGTGACAAAGACACGGCAGGGAGAAAAAGAAGCTTTCCTGATGGGATGTCAAGGTCAAGTTCCTAGCAAGGCAAAGTGGTTCAGCAAAGATAAAGGAACTCTCGAGTTCCCTAACCTCCATTTCTAACTTTCACAAGAGTTCAAGTTCTTAAAGGGGGGGTCCCAAGATACAGGTGTATCCTAGTCTCTTTAGGAACTTAGTCGAACTCAAGTTAATTGAGGGAAGTGCTCTATTTAGGGAAGGAGTCCTATCCGGAGTAAGAACTCTTTTAGGAAAGGATTTAATAGAGTAAGAATTTTGTTAGGATTAGGAAATCCTACATAGAATAGAAGTCCTTGCCTACCTTGTGGCGAAGGCTATAAATAGAGGTACCTAGCTCATAGCTAAGACATCGAAGGCATCTAGTAAATCTAGAGAAGAATTTTGTGAGGTAATCGTTGTATTGCAAAAGCAATCTTAGCAGATTGTGAGCGTGAAAGAGAGAATCGTAATATTGTCTTGTTCATAATCTAGAGAAGATATCTTTCTTCGTAATTATGTCCTTGTGTTTACGTTCTACCTATCTTTCGTCTATAGTTATTCTGAATTCCGCCTTAATAACTCTAGTCATCAAGAGTACAGAGATTATACATATCATCGGTGAAACTGTGTTTATTGTTTTTAGCAATACGTCTGTTGGTAACCAAAAAGTAATCAGAAACAGGTGTATACAGAAAGGAATGTTGACGAAAGGGGTTGATGTGAACAATCTTTATGTTGTTACCCTCTACACAATGAATTGGCTCATACACGGTTATTAAAACGTATATAATGAAATAAAAACGTACTTGCAATTCATCATAATTGATCTTTTAACAGATACATTTTGGAGTCTGCACCGCAGATAAAGGTACTACACGACTATGTCTTTGTTGCAGCAAATAATGTTCTTTCCTTGTAATCCAACCTGGAATCTAAATGGGTTTTTACTAGGAATCTAACCACTCCGGAATACAAGAGGTTGCTGCATTGAATCCTTGTATCCTTGTCTCAACACAAGATTGTATTATTTGGCTAAGCACCCTGGTTTGATGATACACCTTAGCAGAGGGTGTATCATCAAACCATATAGATCAAAGACCAAACTTGGACATCAAAGCACTGAGAGGAAATTTTGTTGCGCGGTGAATATGTGTTGATTGTTTCCACCAACACTACCATTGGTAACGAAAAAGTCTTCAGACCCAGGACCATAGGAGAAAGGAATGATGATGGATGGTGTTGATGTGAACAGGATTCAAGTGGTTTACCCTCTAGAGGCTGGTGTAGTGGGTGTATGGGTGGGATTGGGTAGTGTTAACTAACCAATGAAATACCCTACTGGCGGGACAATTGAACGTGCAACATGGGTCAAACGGTATTTGAAACGTAAAGAACATAACAATTACTTGGTTAGAATTCAACATAATTGCTTTATTAACATATATACACCTTGTGGAGGCTGCACTGCAGAATAGGCAAACGATGAGGTTGCAGGGAAACAAACGTAATTGCTTTATTAACATATATACATTTTCACACTTACAGTTGAATCACAGTACCTTTTTTATTTACAAAAAAACGTAAGAAAGCCCACTTCAAATGTTATATCACCAAAAATTTGCCAGAGAAAACCAAAAATAGCTTCAGGCGTGCGACAGAATAGCAGAAATAAAACGACACATGGAAGTATCATATAC
Source organism: Papaver nudicaule (assembly GCA_023529015.1). Lineage (NCBI taxonomy): Eukaryota > Viridiplantae > Streptophyta > Magnoliopsida > Ranunculales > Papaveraceae > Papaver > Papaver nudicaule. Next base: position 6,469 of record JAJJMA010000113.1, read on the forward strand.
AAAACAATTTTAGCTGTGCCGATATAAATCCGGTAGCAAGGGTTCCAATGGCTGTCACCTTGTCTCAGAAAAATCATACCTCGTGAGAGGAGATTTTGCTTTGCGTCGGTTACCTAAAACACATAAACGGTAAACATATCAGTCAAGTCAAGTAAATTTCAAAATGTATTCGGAACAAAATTTTTTTAATTGCAAATCCTGATTGAACCAATTTATTTTTAATGTGATTAAAGGTTGGAGGGAGGCATACAAGGAATTAGATGGACCCTGGTTGAGAGGAAATTTTACTATGCGCAAAGGTTCTTTCCCCACCTAAACAAGGGTGCATTACTGTTGCCCTCTTTCCATCACCGCCAAAAGAATCACCCATATATGAATTTTGTAAGTTGTGATTTGGTGGTGGTTTAGGCGATTGAAATGTGTTTGATTCTGGGTTTCAAGTTCGATAAGTGAGATCAAGGGAGTGACTGATCTTACCCCGTTTAACTCCCTTGGAGATTAAGGTCCTGAGAGGAAATTTTGCTACGATGTGGATCTGTAAATTGGTTGTTTTCAGCGGTACTTTCATTGGTAAACAAAAAGAGGATGATGGATGTTGTCGATCTAAATAATCTATATGTTGTTTGCCCTTTACATGATGCGGTAGTGAGTGGGTAGGTGGAAGAGGTGAGTGGGGTAGTTGGGTTAAATAGGCATGAATGAACCTACTTGGTGGACAATTGAACACGCACATCGGTTACATGGCTACCGAAATGTTTAAAATTTAACAAAACCGTACTTGTAATTCATCGTAAATGAGCTTTTAAGACATTAAATTTACAGACGTAGCACCGCATGAAGAGGTAATACACGACTGTGAATCAAAGACCTTCTAAAACATGTTCCACACTTCCACACATTTTAGTTAGAACCGTATAAAAGGGGAGACAGTTACTGTTTTAGATTCGCGGCCTACAAACTGTATAAACTGTATGATGCAGCAACTGCAACAATAAGATATCACGGTCGTATATTTAGGTAGACCATGTCACGGCTTAGTATGTTTTTGAATTATTCCTTCAGGTGGTTGCCTATAAAATCTTTAAATTACAATTGACGGACACTGCACTGCAGAAATAGGAACTAAACTACTATGTGGTAGAAACCTTTAACATATTCCACAATTCTGCACATTTGAATTATAAACGTTTGAAAGTTGACACAGTGACATGTTTGATACGTTTTAGATGACGCATAAAACCAATTAAAACCGTCTATCGGTTTTGGACATCCTAACAATAAATATTAACGGTTTACCCACCGCAAAATATTATACCATGCGACTTACGCAATATAGTATTTTTGAAGACATCGAACAAATTATTATTGATTTCACGACACCACACTAAGCAATTGTTTTGTAATACTAACAACACTGATGTTCATTCTATGATTTTTATGTACATACAACCGTAAAAAAAATGAAGATATGAGGATTCATAAATAACAGGCATTGTTAACATACTGGACAAATACATGTGCAATAATTTAGGTTGGGGTTGTTACAAAGGCATGCAACTGTAATTATTTTAAGAAGCATTCGATTTTACAGGGGCGTAATCATTCAACAACTGTTAATAAACACGCGGAAGATGTTGTACCAATGTTTGAATCGAACCCCACCAAGGAAGTAAAAACACCCTCGTTATCATACGTTCCCGATCCTAGACAAAGGACACCACCTTTGAGGCAAAATATGGCCACATAACAACAACAGTAACCATCTGAGATCATGGTCGTCTTTTTATGTAGACGATGTCACATCGGAGTAGGTTCCAGCTTCAGATGGTTGCCTATAGCATACACAGCGACCAAAAGAATTAAAATTTATGGAGACCGTAAAACGACGATTTGCGGATTAGTGAAACAAAGGTTAATAAAGACATACTAGGAATGGCATAGTGATGCTTGAGAGGACATTTTCCTGTGAGAATAGCTCTTTGACCACCAATAACGTAGAGAAATTAAGGCAATGTTCAACTTCTTCTCCTTGACACAAACAACCCATTGAAGTAAAATGGAGTGGTCAGTTCCTTTGGAGTAAAACACGGTAAGGTTTCTTTAAAATGAAATACAAATATTTTTGGGGGTTTACCTATAAAGGCACGTATTGGAACTTGTGTTAGACAACATTATCGGTTTCATGTCTTTGGTCATTATTAATACAACCAGTATACCTCAAGTCGAACGGTCTATGCACCGCAAAATATTATTCATACGACTTAGTCAATACAGTAATTGTTAAGACAGCGAACACATTATTTATACTATATATTACGGAACAACTGTTTCAAATAAAAAACATAAAAGGATTCAAAAGAGGCGGCCGTTTAAGATCAACGGGATCATAATGAAAGTGCAATGGAAATAAATAAACCAACAGAAACGTGATAGCCATGGTTCAACTTCAACTGCAGAAAATAAACGCATCCACATTTCATTTGGAAAACAGCTTCAACTGCAGCAACAGAAACGTGATAGCCATGGTTCCAAACCTTGCACTCTCCACTAAGATGATTTTGATTATCCTCGTGAGAGGAAATTTAACTGCGTGCAGCTTACCTGCTAATATCATAAACAATAAACACATCATCCAAGTTAAAAAATGTCACACACAACACTTAAATGTTTGAATTCATGAAAACAATAAACTGGTGAAACACGATGGATTTATTACATTATAGCACAAGGGAGACTTACAAGGAAACACATGGACCATGCGTGAGAGAAAATTTCACAATGTGAACGGGTTGTATCGCTCTTCCGACACAAGTGCAAAATCGTCATCTTCTTGTTAATGGTTACCGACAGTTGTTTACACGATTATATGTAGTGTGATCCAATGTTTGGTATTACACATATATAAAGAGGGGAAGCCTGGGAATTGAATGGATCGCCAAACTGATACACGGTCGGTTTTAGGGTGATTAATGCGAGTCATGGCTATCCACATAGATAGTCGCATCCACTTACTAAGATTATATTTGGCAGTCCAAAGCCCGTATAATTACGTTTGACATGGAGATCACAACAAGTACAAACACGGTACCTCCAATGGTGAGAGCTAACTTGCGTTTTTTGGTACGCAAATGTCCGGGGATGTCATCGTATGTGCAAATTACCAGGTTAGTACATATATATCGATTTATTTTTAATTATTTTCTTTTATGTGGTTAAATAATTTCCGATAAAATATCAAAACAGTGCAAGTAAATTACACTTACAAAATCACTGGACGAAGAAGCATAATAATATGAAGACATCAATGAACGATACATGGAACAAATGATTTCCGTTGACACCCACCTTGTATAGAGTAAGGATAACTGCATTAGGTCTTTAAGTAGACATAAAATGTTTCACAAACACTGAACCTTGCAATGAAACTTTTGGAAATCCTTGTAACCAGAATACTACTTTATTCACTAGCAACCACTCAGAAAACCCCAGTTGAGTAGATCCATTAAAGAAGATGCATTTACGGTAACTTTTATTATTGAAACGGGTGAACTTTGAGAGGAAATTTTGCATTGCGAGACCATTACCAAATACATTCTGGCAGTCATTAACACTTATGGGGTGTGGTAAGAAGCATGGCTCCCTGAGGATATTCTTATATTAGGGCAATAGAAAGCAACATATTATATGGGAACATACAGATCCAAAAACGTAAGAACGTGAGAAAAAAAGTATTTAGAGTGTGCGGCAGGTACATTGGGTTCCAGATATTCGAGAATCTTTTGAATTATGTGTAGGCTTTTTACGATGCTGAGAGAGTTTGACTGGGTTTAGCAGGCGACTAAAATGCATGGTACTTTATAATTGAGTGATGTAACAGTAAAATGCAAGACAGTGCTGTAACCAGACGTTTGATTGATATAGATTTAGACAACTACACAGTGGAGCAATAAAAGTTAAATAGAATAAATTACAAGACATGATGAATGACGCAAAAGAAAAAATGAAAAAACCAAATAAAATTCAAAATCAAAATCAACGCCAACTATTGTAGTTCAGTAAAATGAGGATGAAGGAGAGCTGGTGCCCTTTGGAATGACCTGTAAATAAAATTTAAAAATAGGTCAGCCGTCAAAGTGTGACACTTATGAACAAGCAGGGCCAGGGAGTGTGATGCAACGACGTACCTCAACTAAACTTGATAGAGTGATGTTCATATAGAAATACCGATGGGTAAGAGAAAAAAGGACCACATCTTTAAGTACTAACACCGCACCGATGGATATGCGTTCTCCATATCTTGTTACCGCCTTAACGTGCACATTGGCACCAATGCTTCCAGTGGGATCCTGGACAAAATAGGGTCAAGTTAACACCCATACGTTTCGGTTTACGTACAAAAACATATCGGACGTTAAATCATTCTTATTATATCACCTTCAGGGTTAATAAAAGATCTCCAAAGACGTTTGGCTTACAGGTTTCCACCACTGCAACAACCTGAAAACGGTGCAAGAGAACACACAAACAAGTTAAGAACGTTAATTATGCACGACCAATTAAGAGGGAGGGTGGACTACTCACTGTTTCTATTCTCTTAATTTCTTTCAAATTATTTAGTGTTGCAACCGGTGTCAACCCGACGGAAAACTCTTGTACATCATACAACCATCCGATACCAAAAAAGTCGCCTTCCTGCCGTTCCTGTTGTTCTTGAAGCATAATTCGGACGTGTTCCTGAGTACTCAGCTGAGCTCCGTCGTTAACCAAAGCGTGGTGTTGTTTCCGACGCCTTAAATTTTCAATTCCCCGCTAGGCCCGGGATAATTCGTTCCGCCAAAGCATTTCTCCTTTGGACGGTATAAGTTATCATCATTTCCTCTGTCTCTACGACATTCTCGGGGTTCCTCTGCCTTAGTTTTGGTACGACCGGTGGAGGCCTCTAATTTTCTCCTAATGGGCCAGTCGAGACGATCTCTTCTAGAGACATTACAATGCCGCGGTTCGAAGGCTCTCCAACTAACGTAAGAGTGTCGAGTTTGTTTCGGTGTTCTTGGTTTTGACTACCAGATACTGCATCATTAACAACAGTATGTTGAAGGGCATTCACTTCCTTCTCAAAATTTTCCCAGCTGTCCTCCGCAGTTTTGCCCGGACCATCATCTATTATGAATGTTTTAACGTATCTCTATGTTTACAAGCAGGTATATGGATATACATATACATAAATTTAGTTGGGTTACATTTTTACGGTGCGTAAACCGCCATATTTGTATATTTAACCTTTATTCACAACAACTCCTGCGTGACGTGCGTCATGTACTCGTTGGCCTTTCTCTCCAACCAAGGGTTTTCACTTTTCAACATTTCTTTAAAGGGTTATAGCCACACAACATTGGTCAGTTATCTTCCTCCAAAAAACACCAAAGGTGTGACATCTTTCCCCTGGTCACTGTCAGCAATCCTTATGCTTCAACATTGAACATTCACTATCAAGCCAACATCTTTGACATCATTATTTCATGGAGGTCAAGATTCCCATTGAGTTATGATGTAATACGCACACCGTCAAACTTCTCAATTTTTTCTTTATCAGAAGCAACATCGTTGAACAAGAGAAGACACCTACAACAGTTGACAAGCTTACTGCTGGGTTAACGAAATCTACCTGGAGTCCTCATGGTAACCTGGTCTTGGGGTGATATGATGTCCCCTGGGTCATTTGATGAAGAATAACAGTTTGCAACACAAAACATGCATGAAGAGGTAAACAAAAATGTAGTACTAATTTCCTGGGGCTTGTAATTGTCTGAAAATTGATCGAACTTCGACACTAACGTACGCAAACAAATTTCTTGGGAGTACCCCAAGTCCTATATATTCTCCCCGATGGGTTATTATTATCTGGCCAAAAAAAAATCTGCCAAAGAAACTGATAATCCGACAATGTAATACTAATAATCGGGACTAACGTAAAATTTAAAAACTAGGATCACATGATAGTTTAGATAGATTGACTTGTTTTTCACCTATGGTATTGACCGCCACAATAAATTCCGTTTATCCTTGGTCTCACATGTTTTCGAACCAAATGAGTACCAGCTTTCTATCCACGATATCATTGTGATTTATGTTTCATGAAGCTTACGGTCCTTCTTACGTGAAGTGAAATATCATGTTTAAGAATTATTTACGGTTTATTGACCGTAATAATAAAGATGTGCAATATGTCCGGCAACCTTAAATGACGCTCGGAAACTTGCAGGTACAACTTGCCGCTGATACAGTCCCTAACACGCTTGCTAACTCAATTCCGCCAACAACAGACCCCTCTAGTGACCAGGTTAGGCACAATTACTTTATTTTTGTGTTCAATAAACTTACGGTGTAGCGTTTGTGATAGGGAATATATTCATTATAATAGTGGTAGTAATTACAACGGGTAAGGAACCGTAACTATATTATTTGTTTTTATTCAAAATAACAGATTTGCCTTTTTTTTGTTTGTGTTCACTAAACTTACGGTTGAAGGACCGGAAGTAAGTGTACTGTCTGTGTGTTGAAGTATAACTGACGATAGAAAACTAGCAGGTATGCCTTGAACCCCTACCAGTACTTGACTTATGTGTCGATCCGCCTCTGCAAACCAATAACTCCTCTCTTGAACAGGTGAACCACAGTTACTTGATTTTGGTATATGCCGTTATTTGAAGATGTTTGTTTTATTTTGGCTATTGCCATTAATACAAGAATAGAGAGGTTAAAAAGGTGTGAAAAAGAAGGGGTACCGAAATACTACCAACTTTTCGTTTTGGCTC
>JAJJMA010000147.1:0-14986 GCA_023529015.1 Papaver nudicaule
TCGGTATTGTTCTTGAGGTCTATGTACCTTGAATCATGTTTAAATTATTGTATGTATGAGTAATATCTGAGGGCTATGGAACATCATGTACCTATGCAGGTTTTCGACTCGTACACCATTCATAGCCAGTTTTTTTGGTAAGATGTCTGCATTCTGCAGACCTTAACATATATTAGAGTGAGACCTGCACGAACGTGGATCGTATGTAGATCCACGTGTTAAGCTGAATGACTGACCTTACACGTGAGATAACGTGAACGATAATAGTCCCACATCGTTAATTGCATGTAATAAACCTATAATATAATATGAACGTTGGCAAAGGATTCTACCCTAGATTCTACAGATTATACCGTGTGTAAATCCAACGGTTTCCGTAAAAATCGGATCCGGATATGGTGTGTGGGCTCCACCTTCCAGGATTTGCATGGGTCCGTTATTATATGTAAAATTTTCGCCGACAGCCAGATCATGTTGGGCTAGAGCCCGTCCTGAAATTTAACAAAAATAAATAAATAGGTAGAAATAATTTCTAAAGTTTTCACACAGCCACAAGTATACGTTGTTTAGCCCCATGTAAATGTGATGCTTGTCATGCCATTTTAGTTCTCAGTCCATATGGTTTTAGACCATATCATGAGAGCATTAAATCCTAAACTTGTGCAAAATGTATAATTCTTCTTCTATATTTCTAAATGTATAATTATTATCTTCCATATAATTCTTCCAATTATTATGATTTTCTTTCTCCAAGAATAATGTGTTACCCGAAAAAAGAATCCTAGGTCCGTCCCTGAGTGCGAGTAACCTGTCATGTAATGACTTCTATTACTAGGGGCTACCTTTAGTTATTCAGGGCACCCGTCAGTTAGTCTGTTAAATTATTATTTTACCGTTGTAATTGTCTGTTAGGCGGGCTCGTGCGTGTTGCACATGTGGAGTCACATTTCGAGCTTAGTCAGTTCCTTTTTATTCTCTTCTCTGTACTACTTTGTTGCTTAGTGAATGAAAACCATATCCTTCCTCTAGCCTCTCTTCTTCCTCTCATCTTCAATTCTAGATCTAGGTCGATCTATGAGATCCCCTTTGTAGTGTTTACACTACAAGTGGTATCAGAGCAATCGCTCTTGAGACCTGAAAATGGTCAGCCAAAAAGATATTGATGCTATCCATACCAAGCTCAATGGACTCTCTAAGTCTCAGGATGAGTTCTCTAAACAACTACAAGATCTGAGGGATAATCCGCCTGCAACTTGGGTTAACAACCTTAACCTCCTAATCACTAAACAAAACTCCTTATTAACTGAACAAATGAAGAAGCAGGAAGAAAAGCTGGTCCAGCGTTTGGAGGAAAAGCTGGTCCAGCGTTTGGATGAAAAGCTAAAAGGTGTAGATCCAAACAAGGGGCTGCTAGAAACACCAAAAAACCACACACCTGGATCGCCTAGGGAATCAGCTTTTCTTCAGGTAGTGGTATTCTTACTAATCAATTTTCTGGTCATCATAAGCCTAAAGTAGAGTTCCCTAAGTTTGATGGACATAATCCAAGATCCTGGATTCGTAAGTGTAGAAAATATTTTCAGCTTCATGTGTTAGATGAAGATCAGAAAGTCATGCTAGATTCTCTGTACCTTGAGGGTAAGGCTGATATATGGTTCCAAGATTACCAAGAGGGAAAGGACTTGATATTGTGGGATGAATTTTTTTCTGACATTACCTCTCGTTTCCAAGAGTTGGGACATGATGAAATAGTGGGTGAATTCAACAAACTCATTCAGAGAAATACTGTCATAGAATATCAAGTTATTTGAAGAGCTTAAGGCATTGATGTTAGCAAAGAACAAGCACTTAACAGAAGAATACTTCACTTCAAGTTTTATCAGCGGGCTTAAGGAAGAATTGAGACTAGTTGTTCAGATGTTTGCACCAAAAACTTTGAAGAATAACCTAAGCATGGGGGTCGGCAGCTCTAGCATACCTTATGGATGGACTTGTCGATACTTCTAGACTTAATACTGTCAATCTGAAGGGCAACTTCAGCTTGTTACAGGTAATTGTCGACAAATCCATCATTATTTGTGTTGTTATCAATCCATCATTATTGAGTTAAAGGCTTTTTAGTTATAAAAACTGAGAACAAAAACAGGTTCGGCTTAAAATGATGGTTTCATATTTCAGCCGAACCTGTCTCTGTTCCTAGTTTTAGAATCTGTTTTGTTATCTTATTCATACAATGTTTGTATTCGTGTGTGTAGGCATTTGCCTATGACCATTTTCCCGAGTTGGCGCCTAAACTAAAGTCGGGTCAGCCTCCTTCTACTTGGGTATATGGTATGCCTACCGCTAGCAGATGTGTTTTCACAGATCATAAGGCAAGGGACAAAGAGGAACAGTTGGTCGAAATGAGGTCTCTTATCGACGGTCTTACCAAGGATCAGTGCATTTTTGACCCATACAACCACAACGATAATGAAGAACGTGCGCTACCACACATTGGACTCTATCATGGACCATTGTGGTTTCCCAAGAAGGATGGGAAACGAATTGTCATGTATGACCCAAGGCGGTTTCTACGCCAATTGGGAAAGGTACAAACTGTCCCGAGGAGTGAGGATAACAAGTTCACGTTGGTGCCAAGGGAAACCGTGTGCAACGACAACAACTACTTAGCAAAATATGATCCAGAACCTCCTTATGATTGTTGGACCAGGCGTGTAGACAATCAAGTCAGTGGCACTGAGGATTTGGAAAATGACCCACGAGATGAGGAGGATGGATATTCCGACTGGCATGATCAGTTTTCTCACCCTTATGTGATTAATGCCGCGGCTCAATTAGTTGCCGATCAAATTGTTGCCCGCCCGTCAGGCTGCCGATGCTGCTGAGGAAACTGAAAGGGAGGCTGAGAGGATAAGAAGGAAGCCTCCATTGAACTCCAATCAGGTTTCTTTTATTTTCCTCTGGTGCTATTTCATCTTGTTCTCTTTGTGTCCCGGGATATTCTTTCATCATTCCTTGATTTTTAGATCCATTTTTTTTTCTCTAGTTTTATTTCTTCGAGGTTTATGATAGGCTCGGAAACCTACAATAAATATACTGCAAGTGCACAGTGTCTAACTAGTAGACAACGGCAAGTACAGGTCGACCCCACAGGGAGCGGTGGAAATTAACGTAACTAATGCTCCTAATTTATAAAGCAATAAAATTGATTTTTAGGATTTTTAGAAGATAATAAAAGAATAAAAACAAGTACGAGAAATTAAATACGAAACAATGAGTAATGAAAATAACTAAGGCTAGGGATTTCACCACACCGCATGTTTTGAACGATAACAAAATATAAAGATTCTAATAATTTATAGCATACCATTAAACTTTTGTACCCTAACTCACACTTTCATCGATTAGATTTGCAAAAATTACTTGTAAACATTAAGCATGGATCATCAAATGATTTAACCTAAGCATAACCCATCAAATCGAATAACAAATAATGAAGAAAATCATATTAAACAATTAAAACTCTGTTGAAACAGTGATGGAGTGAGTCGAACAATTGCATAGAAAATAATAGATTTATTAATACATCACCGATCTAACATGGGGTAATAGTTTCCTCCCATCGCCTTGGTCGGATTTAGCTAGACATCATGAACAGAAAACCCAAAAACAGAATTCTCCTTCTCTGGCCGCTGGCCTCCTTCCTCATCTCTCCGTCCCAAAAACCCAAAACTAAAGATAACCAAAACCCTCTCTAGCATAGGTTTTAAAGATAAGACTGTGTTTGTTTTTTACTAACTCGGTCTCTGAATCTGACTCGGCCACTGATTCGGCTCGAGTCAGATGTCAAACTGTTTGTTTTTTATTTTGAGTCAGATCTGACTCGACCACTGACTCGGACCTAACCTCTGACTCGGACCCATTTGAGTCAGTGATTAAAACGTAACTGACTCGAAAAATGACAAAAATATGAGTCAGTTGAGTCAGATCTGACTCAAAAAACAAACATATCGAGTCAGACCCAGTTGAGTCAGTTGAATCGAATCAGATTCAGTCGAGTCAGACCCAGATTTAAAAAACAAAAATGGGGTAAGATAATAAGTGACACTGATTCGGTGTTTCTTGTAGTAGCATAAAGGGTATGGCAAGGTAGCGTGAACGGCTAGAGATCTCGTAGGCTCTGCGTGGCATATCTCAAAGCATTGGTACATCCAAATCGATGTAAAACTGCTACAACAAATTTCCACCTTCTTCAAATAAGCCATTAAAATCAGCGACACGCGGACCCACATGTTTCATTTCTTCTATTGATTGCGTCAGCCTTCTCTGTGTCCCCCACTCGCCATTCGCCACGCGTTCAGTCAACACCAGCTGTTTTTTCCTTTGGTTCTCCCAGCCAGTGCCCGCTACGTGTCATCCAAACAGACCTGCTCCCAGCTGGTTTCCCTCTATCACTTTGGGTGCCCCTTAACGCCACTTTGACACATTTTTCTCTTTTATTCCAAAGTTTCTACAAAACACCAACGAAGCGTAAAATGCGCCTTTTACATGAAAAATAGCTAAAGAAAGTGTAATTAATAGATGTTTAGAGAGGTGTTTTTAGACACCTATCAGTTCAGCTGTTGATCTACTCTTTTATTTTTACTCAGGCTTGCATATCTCTTGTATGCATGCTGTAAAGCTTGTTACGGCAATGGTAAGTGGCCTGAATTTGGTGTCATTAAACTAAAATCATTAAACTAAAAAGTATTTGTAAGTAATAATCATTTGTTGTTTTAAATGTTAATAGGTGAAGGGAGTAAAATCTGCTTTGAATAAATGGGGGGACAAACTCAATTGCGGACAAGCTTTGAACTTTGATGAGCAGAAGAAAGTCCACAAGCAACTCTCCAAAATTATGGAAAAGGGTGAAGGAGGGCCAGAGCCAAAGGTGACTAAGAGGCCTCGGCAAGATGACCAAGGTCCAAGTGGAGCACTAGTTGTAAATGAAGAAGAATCTGATGATGATGATGATGAAGGCGGAAATTCGAGGGTTCGTAGAGGAAGACCTAACAAAAGAGGTCGTTGAATACTTTCGAAAACAATGTTTATGCTTTAAAGTACATGCATTTGAAATGTGTTATGTTTTAAATTGACTCTCTAGGAACGTTCGACTTTAAATATTGGTTGCCGACATTAGCCGAACCAGGTTCGGCTCTTTCGTTAAATTATAAAATAGAGCCGAACCTACTGACCATTAGTTTTAGTTTCCAGGTTCGGCTCAGAAACAAAAATTATCGAAAGAGCCGAACCTCGTGGTTGTTGCCGAACTGTTTGACTTGTTATTTTGAGCCGAACCTACTTCTGGGTTCGCGATTTTTTCTGAAAATCTGAGTTTTTTCATGTTTTAATCGATCTTGCCCATATCCTAGTGGATAGACGAAATAAACTTGACCCAAAATCGAAGTTTTGAGTTTGGTTCAAAATTTTCACCAAAACCCTATATTTTCAAAAAGTTTCACCATTTTTTCTCTTCTTCTTCTTCCCCAAAACCCAAACCAAAAAATCAAAAATCCGATTTTAATTAGTTTAATTAAACCTAATCATTAACATTATTCATTTTTATTAATGCTAATCATATAATTAGTCACTAATCAAATATGGGGTAATTTGGCAATTAAAAAAGTATTTCTAATAAGGGATGACCAAAGTTGAGTTTTGGTGTCTCCATTTTGGATTATATGTAATGGCTAAATTAAAAGCTAAAGGGCTACATCTTCAGCTCTTTTGAACGAAGTCATGAAGGCAATCAAACATATTCTTAGGATAAAATGAAAAACTAACTAGCTCAATTTATGTTGGATGGAGGTAGTAAAACATTTTGCTGGCTAAGTCTCTTGACATATATCCAATCATCGCATAGCCGTTTGACTGGGCTTAATATTTTCTTTTTTGCACTGGGCTTAATCTCAAATTTTATCATCAGAAGCTCGTGTTTAGGATGCAAAAACCTGCAAACGTACATCAATTTTTGTAGGGTAGTTTATCTGTGGTGATACACTATGTCGCTACATCTTGAGAAATATATGCTGCCAAAAGGGGATTTTTATTTGCAGTAGCTCTCAAGTGAAGCTAGTAAAAGCTCCTCCTATAATTTACTGCTGCCAAAGGAAACATAACATGAATAGGGGTGTGGCACAACACCATCTCTTGCCGCGGCAAACAGAGCACTGTGGTACGTTTTGATGGCTGAATAGGAGTACATAGGTTGTAGTCTCTGTGACGACGAAACTATGCAGGACCAGCAGCACTCTGCCTCATGCACAACAATATCGGAGCCAGTTGGTGTAGAGAGTAGAGAAGAGAGAGAAGATGTAGAGCCTGATGTGGCACCACCACCACCCTCAAATCTATAGGGAGTGCACCATTGAATTATTTTGTGGACACCCTCAGATCTATAGGGAGTGCACCGTTGCAGCTGTATTCTTGGTGTAGACGCATTAATAGTGAAGAATATCCATTATTATTCGACACTGTGAAACAAGAAAATATCAAATCGTTGTATTTATTTGAGGCCCCAACACAATTACTGGTCTCACCTGCAACCCCATATTAGGTGCAGTGGTGCACAGTGATCACTAAGATATACACCGTGCCTCGTATTTCTAATATGCAACTAATGGTGATGGGACATCAAAACTCACCAATAACCCCAGCTAACTCATAAACGCAGCATTGATGAATGGCCTGCCTAAGGATGGGACTTTAAAATCAGGGAAACAATACATGTGGTGTTTAATCAGACTACGCATACTATACAAGATTTATCGATATGAAAACAGAAATGATATACACCCCGCGGGTTGGATTCCGCGGGTTACACACACACAAAAGTGTGAGAGAGAGCAGCGGGCCCCATTAACCCGTCACCCATGAAAAGCAGGGGGTTAAGTTTTGCGGTTTGGTGGGGCCCGCTGTTTTCTCTCACTTTTTATGTGTGTGTAACCCGCGGGATCCAATCCGCGGGGTATAAATCATTTTTGATATGAAAAACGTTTTCAGGTCGTTTTAAATGGTACAATTGGATGTTTTCACAGTTCATCAATATATATTGAAATGCTAGGACGGGTCGCTTTGCCAAGTTGCAAGCCGTGCAACTAGTCGAGATGTGGCCTTATCCTTCACATGGCTGTCACAATGTCTTTTGTACATATGGCTTGGAGCTAGTAATGATCATTCGACCAAAAATAGAAAAGATCCATGTATCTTTCTTCGACCAAAAAAAGAAAAGAGTCTCTACCAATCCAACGGTGGTGGTGGTGGTTTATTATGGAAATTCAGTTTTTATTTTTGGAGTGAAAAACTCCACTGAAAACAACCATCATTAGATTGGTTGATCCAATAGCTCTATCGGTACTAGATCAAAAATGCTCTAGCATTGCTAGATCTAAATTCTTCTCGACTTTCAATGCATAAAATCCATACTGTTATATAAATTAACTCATTATTAGTAGTACTACGTTTTCTTTTGAAGAATTTGATCTTTTATTTGTTGCTCATACGTTTTAATTTGTCTTCGGGAAGATAATTATATTTAAGGAAAGCGGTTACCTTGATTCTGGAAAACAAGGTTCCATTTACTAACATTTCATGGTGAAAAATAAGTACTCCCTTCGTCTAAGTTATATAGGCGGAAAATCCAAATAAGCTAGAGGGTTTAAACACAGGAGGGTTGGAGATAAAAAAAAAAATCCTCCCCAAATTTTAGGAAAAATTAAGGCAAAAGAGAATATATTATGTCTAGATTTTATTGCCACGTATGAACCACAGACAACGACCATTGAAGAAGCTCTTATGTTTTTTCAGTCCATGTGCTTTAAAAAACACTTGAATCGAGATAATTTTTTTATAAAATCTAGATTTGTTTTTTATCTAAGACATTTCAATTTTCCTCTTATATAACTTTGACGGAGGGAATATAAAATTATATCAAGAAGTTTGAGTCATAATATGTGGAGATCATGGTTTCAATATTCTTTGAGATGAAGACAAATGTCTATTTAAAACTTTGAAATAAAGCACACATCATGTTGTTTCGTAGAATTTGTTTTAAGGAGGAAAAAAATCTTTCAGAAAATAAATAAATTACATACTCAAAACGAGGAGAAAATTGTCTAGAATACAAAGAAATACTCGCCAAAATACCGAAGAAACGTGTCCAAAGATGCCAAAACAGCATAAATAAAATCTGAAAAAACAAAACCAAACAATAAAAAAGTTAAAAATCCTTGCTCACATCTAGTCTCAAGTGGACTGAATCTGAGGATGAAGGAGGCTAAGGCTTTCTTTTTTTCTTTTAGAGAGAAGAAGGGGAAAGGGAAAAAAAAAAGTTTTCAGCCTAAACATACACCATTCATGAAACACGTTTATTCAAATATTGTGGCATTTTACTGTTACATTTTTTTTTCTGGTATGGACAGTCTCATATGCTCACAGATTTCCTTTTAGATACGCTTGAGCCGTAGCTATCTCATTTATGATTGTGTTACAAGAGTACTGCTATTTTGTTGTATATTCATGGGTAGAAAAAGGTTATTGAGAAATCTATCAATCGGTATTATCAGAGATAAGAGAGAGAGAGATTTCTAGAGAAAAGATTTTATGAAATGTTTCAGATGAGCGTTACAAACAAGAGTTGAGAGTATTAATGTTACAGACGTTAGTCAAGAAGACTTTGACTAACGCTGACCAATACCATACTCTAATACACCCCCCACAAACTAATACTGGGAAAAACAGAAATAGTTTGTAACAAAGAAAATAAAACAGTTAAGAAGACACAACTTCTTGAGAAACAACTAAAGGAAGTAAAAGCCTGGAGAAAGAAGGATAGCACAAGACCTTGGTCATCACATCAGCTAGTTGTTCTTCAGAAGGCACATGTTGAGCTACAATTTCACCAGATTCCACCGATACCCTGACTCCATGATAATTAACACCTATGTGTTTAGTCCTGTTGTGAAAAAGAGGATTAGAAGCCAAGCAAATTGCACTTTTGTTATCACACAATAGCAGGAGAGGATATTTCACAGAAATATTAAGATCTGCCATGATATATGTAAGCCATTGTAACTCTGCAGTAGCAACAGTGAGACATTTATATTCAGCTTCAGCTGAACTCTTGGAGACAGTAGGTTGCTTCTTGGAAGACCAGGAAACAAGTGAAGAACCCATAAATACCACATAACCAGATGTAGAGCGCCTAGTGTCTGGACAACCAGCCCATTCAGAATCCGTATAAGCCGTCAAATTGTGAAGATCACCATTCTTCAAAAAAATACCAGTACCTAAAGTGCCTTTTAAGTAACGTAAAATCCTCTTAACTAGAAGCAAGTGCACATCAGAAGGAGAATGCATGAATTGGCTGACATAATTGACTCTAAAACAAATATCAGGCCTAGTATGAGTCAGATACTGAAGACCTCCTACAATTTGTCTATACTGCAAAGGATTCTGTAATTTCTCCCCATCATGCACAGAAGCTCTTTGAGCTTTAACAACAGGTGTACTGCAAGGCTTACAGTCTAACATGTGCTTTCTCCAAGAGCTCTAAGGTATACTTTTTCTGAGTTAAGACAATAGAACCAGTAGACCTAGTAGCCTATATACCCAAAAAATAGTGCAAATCACCTACGAGCTTCATAACAAACTCAGCACTCAAAGCAGTAATTAATTTGTCAAGCAACATGGAAGAATTTCCAGTCAATATAATATCATCAACATACAATAAGAGCACCAGCATATCAACATCAGAAGTATACACAAACATTGATTAATCATGAATAGACTTCTTGAAACCAAAACTGAGCAAAAAACTGCTAAATCTGTCAAACCATGCCCTAGGTGCCTGTTTCAATCCATACAGTGACTTTTTAAGCTTGCAAACATGACCAGGAAAATCAGGATGCTCAAAACCAGGTGGTTGAGCCATATAAACATCTTCAGACAAATAACCATGCAGAAAAGCATTTGACACATCCAACTGTTTAATATCCCAGTTATTTGTAACAGCTAAAGTCAAGACAACTCTGATGTTTTCTGATTTTACAACAGGGCTAAATGTTTATCCAAAATCAACACCCTCCATTTGATTATTACCCTGAGCCACTAACCTAGATTTCTTCCTGTCCTCTGTTCCATCAGACTTAAGTTTAATTCTGTACACCCACTTAGAACGAAGAATATTCATGCCAGGTACTGGTAAAACATAATCCCAAGTATCATTATCCTCTAAGGCATAATATTCCTCCCTCATAGAACTAACCCATTTAGGGTCTTGACAAGCAAGTTTGAATGATTTTGGCTCAACATGAGTAGATAACAAAGAAAGATAAGCAGATGGTAAAGGATAAGTAATAGAAGTATGAGTAACAAAATCAGACAAAACTTTTGGTTTAGCTATGCCATGCTTGGATCTAGTAACATGTGGAGTTAAAACATGAGAGTCTGAATTAGAAACAGATTTAGAAACAGGAAGAGAATCAGAAACAGATGAAGACTCTAAAAGAGGAGTATTATCAGTAGAAGAAGAAGCACCAGAAGATGCATAATAGAAATTTTTCTCATCAAAAACCACATGTCTAGATATATGCATTTTTCTGGAAAGAGGATCAAAACATTTATAACCCTTATGCAAGGGACTATAACCAAGAAAAACACATTTAGTAGACTTAGGTGATAATTTATCAGGTCTAGAATGACCCAAGAAAGGAAAACAAATGGAACCAAACACCTTAAGAAAGCATAATCTGGAACAGAGCCAAATAGAACCTCAAAAGGAGATTTGAACTTAAGTAATTTAGTAAGAGTTCTATTGATAAGATAGGTAGTAGTAAGAAAAGCATCATACCAAAACAATTTGGGACAAGAAGAGTGATATAAGAGAGTATTTCCCATTTCACAGATATGTGTATGCTTTCTTTCAGCAAGACCATTCTGCTCAGGGTTTTTTGGGACATGAAATTCTGAGATGAATTCCATGTGCATCAAGATATTGTTTGAAAGGTCCTTTGGTAAGTTCAGAAGCACCATCTGTTTGAAAACATTTGATTTTTGTAGAAAATAAGTTTTCATTAAGAGTTTGAAAATGAGAAAAACACTGAACATCATCAGATTTCAACTTCATTGGATAAATCCAATGAAATCTACTTGCATCATCTATAAAAACAATGTAATATTTATAGCCATAAAGAGAAACAGTGGGAGAAGGCCCCCAAATATCACAGTGAATGAGAACTAAAGGAGTGGATTCATGTGAAGGTTACAAGTGAAAAAGGAAGTTGTTTGCTCTTTACTATCTGACAAGGATGACAAAGATCAGTGGATGCTTTAGAACTCAATTTAATATGCTGATATGAACCTAGCATTTGAACTATCTTCATGGAAGGGTGACCAAGCCTATTATGCCAAATAACATCAGGAGCACTAAGAGATGGAGTAACAGAAAGAGCAAATTGAGAAATAGACTCACTAGAAATAGGATAAAGATTATTAAACATTCTACCTTGAGCCAAAAGTTCATGTGAGTATAAACTCCTAATCTCATAACCCCAAGGATCAAACACAAAATAACAGTGATTGTCCTTAACAAATTTTGCAACAGAAAGCAAGTTTTGTTTTAGTTCAGGCACATGTAGTATATTATCTAACTTAAACACAGTTTTAGGTGTAAAAAGTGTAGAAGAACCAGTTAATGTAATAGGCAAGGTTTGTCCATTACCAACCTGAACATGTTCCTTTCCCTTGAAGACAGAAGGATTCCTCAAAATGCCTCTTTCTCCAGTCATGTGAGCTGTAGCTCCAGAATCAGACAACCAAGTAGATGAAGTTGCACCAGTAGGATCATCACTAATGGAAGAAGCATTAAGTTGCAAAACCACTGAAAGCATGTTGAACAGATGAAGAACTAGAAGTAGCTGAAGGTGATGCACCAGTAGCAGAGTTATTGACAGGTGGATAATAGCGAAAGAAACATCTGCTTGCATAATGACCAGTTTTACGACAAATCTGACACTCAACATTTGATAAATCCACAACAAACTTTCTTGTACCATCACTTGGATCACCACCAGATCTAGATGAACCTTTCTTAGCATAGATATTTATACTACCACCACCATTCTTATTATTCTTGTTCTTAGGTTTATTACTATGATTACCACCACTAGAACTTGTAGATTTACCATAAAAGGCAACAAGATTGCAAGAATCAGTAATAGAATTATTTAATCTTCCTTTACCTAACAGCCATTGTTCATGATTTAACAGTTTGGCTTTCAACTCGGCAAAAGACATATCACTATTTTGATTTGATACTACAAACTGATCATATTCATCACCCAATCCATTGAAAACATGATACATCATATCAACATTACTAACCTTCTCATTGATGGCAGCTAAAGAATCTGTGATGATCTTCAGTGAGTGAAGATACTCCTCAACTGACTTATTTCCCCTCTTCAGATTATGCAACTGACTGCGTAGCTGATTCCGACGAGCTCCAAATTGAGATCTGAAAGTAGTCTGCAGGTAAAGCCAAATTTCCCTTGCCGTAGTCAATCCATAAACATCAGCAACAATAGGATCGGAACATGTAGATTTCAAACAATTAATCACAAACCGATCAACCTTCCTCCATTGTAGCCAATCATCACTAACCAAACCAGTTTCATCACTAATCTTTGACGGTTCAGTAATTTCACCATTAACAAAACCAAGAAGATCAGTAGTAAAGAAGATCGATTCAATTTGATCCCTCCAAAGCAAGTAATTAGATGAATCGAGCTTCAGAGAAACGAAATTATTTATGTTTTGAAATGGAATAACAAAATTATTAGATTTAAAATGAGATCCAAACATCTCAAATGCAGCGGAAGAATTGTAATCTCGAGATCTTGTAGTAACCATATTGAAGAGATCGAAGAAACAAGAGATTAGGGTTTTAAGAAGAAAAATGAAAAACTGATTTCAAAGAAATCGATAGAAGATAAAGAAGATCAAATTGATATTAACAAATTATTTAGATCTAAATGATTTAATCTGAAAACATTTCTGGTTGAGGATCGAACCCGATGATACCATGAGAAATCTATCAATCGGTATTACCAGAGATAAGAGAGAGAGATTTCTAGAGAAAAGATTTTATGAAATGTTTCAGATGAGCGTTACAAACAAGAGTTGAGAGTATTTATGTTACAGACGTTAGTCAAGAAGACTTTGACTAACGCTGACCAATACCATACTCTAATAGTTATATTCTGGTAGTTGAAATCTCATTACTAACTTAAAGAGCCGGGGGTCCAAATGCCCAATAATAGAATGCAGCTGTTTTACCAGAAACAGCACTACTCATTTCTTATTCCAAAACCTGTTTATAAATAGAGCCGTAGCATCTAGGTAAATCATACAGTGGGTTCTCTTGCATGTGCATCAAAAGACTTAATCTAGAGTGGTTTCTTCTTTCTTCTTTTGTCAATTTGAAGTGACATGGAAGGACAACTTGGTGATTTGGTAGATTTTTTGATGCAAGAGGAGGAAGCAGATGTACTGACAAACCAAGCAGCAGAGATCTTGGCCGGTGTTGAGGGTATTGCCAATGATCATATCGACAATCATGATCAGCTAGAGGCAGCAGATTGGTATTCCCAATACTCTGATCTACATTTACCTGCTGATAATCAACCACCCAATGAAGTGTACCGAGATGATCTTCTACTTGATGTGGCTGATTATGTGCAAGAGAATGATAGTTTTCTTATTGATCAGTACATTCATGAGAATGAGCATGAGGCATTGCCTCTACAACAGCAAGCTGGATATTGTCACAATGGTCAGCCTTCAACATCATTGCCTGCTGTACTACCTCCTCCTACTGATGGTGACAACAATGAAGTACTAGTACTGTTAAATAGTACTTCCGGACAGCAACAAGTACAAGATCGAGAAGAACCTCAAGAACGTCTGTCGGAGTTACTTAAACAAGCAGGAGCACCTGCTGTCAAACGGGCGAAAAGAAGAAGAAAGAAAGGTAAACAAGTACTAGTAGTTCCTCATGTGGAAGAAGAAGATGAAGCATTAGCATCTGCTGAAGCCGATGCTTTTGTTAAAGATCTTCTTGCCAACGACGTCGATGATGAAGATGATACCGGTGATGCCAATCAATCGAGTAAGAATCTAGTGTCCGAACGGAATAGAAGGAAGAGATTGAACGAACAGCTATTCAAGTTGCGATCGCTTGTCCCTAACATTACCAAGGTTTGTTTTTTTTTTTTTTTTTTGTTTATCTTTCTGCTGTCTTTCTCGGTTCTCTTTTTTGTTTTTGATCGATAAAGAATTAGTGCTAACGAGTTTCAAACTCAGATCACTAGTATCATCATTCAGTGACATTTTTTTCTTAATTCTCATGCATGCATATTATGGTGATTTTTAAAATAGGCTGACTATGATTTGAAAATGCAGATGGATAAGAGATCTGTTCTTGTAGATGCTCTGGCCCATCTACGAAATATACTTCAGCAGACACAAATAGAAGAAAATCGGATTAATGGGATCTCTACTACTGCTGATGTTGCTCCTGAAGATCCTGGGCATGCCATTGTAGCTCCAATGGCACCTGATCCGTTGACGGTACCTGGACCATCAAACAGTGCGCTTTTTCCTGCTATAACTGAGGTAAAATAGTAGTCATTGAATAGACACACATCGTTAAGTACAAAGTTTCAAAAAAAAAGAAAAAAAAAATTATCGCCGACGAATTTGGAACTTAGGTTATTAGTATCATCACTCAATTACTTTACCATCGTGACATCGGCCAAACTTTTAAATTTAGAGGGGTGTTTTTTTATGCTAGTCTATTGATATTTACTAATCCAATTAGATGGAAACTGAGAAAGTGGCCAAGGAGAGATATCTATTGAAGATTGTATGCAACAAAGCACCGAGAGCC
>JAJJMA010000157.1:0-13924 GCA_023529015.1 Papaver nudicaule
TCAAGACTCAAGGGAGAAGTTGAAGAATTCAAGAAATCAAGATACATTTGGTTAGTACTTAATTGTATATCTTTTGAATCCATATGTAAATTGGTTTTGTCACTAAAATTGACAAAGGGGGAGATTGTTAGGGCATTGTCCGGTCAAACCCACTAGCGTTAGTATATCAAGCTAGTTGTCAGTTTTAGGTGTCAAAACACAATTCTTGATTTAGCCTACTAGAGTTTAGATTTTGGAATTGGGATATAGACTAAGTAGTAGAGACCTTGAAGACGAAGACTGTGAAGACAAAGAAGACATCAATTATTCTTCATCGACAAAAGGTTAGTAGGAGTCATGACTTTTATGGAAATTCTTCTATTCTACTTTCTCTATCTTTCGAAATAGTCGACTACTTTAGTAGTGATATAATAGCGATTGAGATCGTGTTCTTGTCTACATGACCATGTGTTATGTTAGTGTTTGTTCCCGCAAATACTAAGGCTACAAGAATGCATGAGATAGATTCGATACCATTTGTCCATTGCAATGGTTTGCTTGCAAATCACTTGTTGGATATGGGTGAATCTAAAGGAGTACTCTTGAGCAAGAGTCCAGTGGATTACAGCTGAGGGCGTCACACACGTCTAAGTACTGGTTAAGAACAGAACTTCCAACGGGTCCTGTTTAAACCCTAATCTGAATAGCGGACGGTTCCCGAACCGTACGTGGAACAGAAACTCGGATTTTCTCCTGAGTTCCAAAGTGTCATTTTGTACGCGTACCTACGCGAACCTCAAAATTGATACTTTTAGCTGTGATTCAGATGGACGGTTCGCAAACCGTCCCAATTGAATATTCTTCTGGATTTTCACTCGGGTTAAAACTCTGAACTCCTTTATCTCTTAGTTGGACTTGGATTATCACAGAAATATCTTATGTATTCCATCTAACGGTTCTCAATGTGTCAATAAGATAAAGATTATCTCTGGTCTGTTGGATCTCTATCTTGAAGTGTTTTTGAGCTAACAAAACACTTGGCAGATAAATGATTAATGATTTCCAATTGAGATAAATCTCTGTAACTTGGTTTGCAAGTTAGGGTTTCCTAAACTTGTGGGACAAGTAATTAGTTTCTTTATTCCAAAGCAACCTATCTTATTGAGTGATATAAATAGAGGTGTCTAAGGACGAATACCGCAAGCATCAAGCATACGTGAAGGTCCTTTGGGAAGTGATCGTAAAACTCTTTTCACTTCGGTGAATGTTTGTTGCGGTATAGCCATGTAGCAGTTCCTCACGGGATTTACCTACGACTATAAAGACTTCTCTTGAGAGCTGGGAAGCACAGGTAGGAGATTGATACCTTAGTGGTTGAAATCGGATTAACCTGTAACCTTGGTAACCTGATTACGTTCTTGTCTATTCTACGGTCCTTCTCTTCTGATATAAGGCCATTCAAGAACTGATACGTTACATACAAGGTTGAAAGGAAGCAACGCACGGCTGCACTCGGTGTTGTAAGACCTAGTTAGCTCCAGTTGTATAAGTTTCTTAATTGACTCTTCGTGTACAACTGAGGTAGAGACAAGTTGAGCATAGTTTACTAGGTTTACTTGTCAGCCCCCGCTTGTAAGTAGATTTCCGTATGACCTAGAGCAATCCGAAGGAAGTCACTTTGTGTATGTCAAACTGATAGAGGACAGTTCAAACATACAGTCGATAATTGAGGTTGCAAAGCCGGAATTGTTGACACAAGCCTTTAACAACGGTTAAAGCAACTTCTAGACCTGTAAAGGACGTCATCTAGGGGAATCAAGTGCGTGACGATCTGTGGGGGATCTAGAGACGTAAGGAGTGCGACAGTAGCCAGTTCACTTGGAGGGTTGGAATTGGTCTTTGCTACATCCCAGACCGAAGTCTTATAGTAGGCTAGTGTTTGTAGTCAGTTTGTACTGTGTGATGTTCAGTCTGGACGAGGTCCCGAGGTTTTTCTACTAGTTGTAGTTTCCTTGTTAAAAAAATCTCTGGTGTTTTGTGTGCTTTACTTTCTGCATTATATTCTCTGATTATATAATTAAAGCAAACACAAGAAGTACGTTATTAATAAACCTGATCGTTGTCCTCAATCCATCCCTTGGATTTACCAAGACCCTGTCTTGCGCTGGACTGATCCTTGTGATCCAAACTCAGGTTAACGGATCTGGATATTGATTTTTGAGATCGTCCAGATCTGACTATAAGTCTCACGAGCCCAAACAAAAAGTTGGTTGTATTTCGGTACCTTTGCTTTTTCACATACATTTCAATTACAATAAACATTCATCAACCAAATTCTAATTTCACAAACAAAATGAAAATCAATCAATCAACTCCAATCACATACACAATACATTAAACAATCCATTACAATAAACATTCATCAACTTATCAATCACACAATCATGATTTCTATTATTATCCCCCACAAAAAAATTAAAACCCTAAAGTTACAATTGCTTACTAGATCAAATCATGGATGGAATTGAAAATAGAGAGTTGCAAAGTAATCAATCTCGTGTACACAACAAACCCCTCAAAAATCTTGCACAAATTTAACCCAAAAGGAACTCAAATCAAGAAGGGGGTAGCAACTAGGGGTTTAGAGGAAATAGAAGAGTGGAAGAAGAAGTGAGGGAAACCCGAGTGGTTTCTGTCTATTTCTAGTTACCATTCAGTGGCCGCTTGGTCAAGGTTAAACCTTGACCGCAGGCGTACACTTAGTGGTCGACCCCCAAATTTGGGCGGCCTTTCGATGGCCGCCTCTCAACCATAGTAGTTGTGTTTTGTACATTTTTTTTTGGACATAAGATTTGGGTATAAATCACAAACAATTGACACCGCAGTGCTTGCTAATATATGATTAGGTGATGAAGAACAGGAGATACCAATCCATAAGGACCAGTGACTCCATTGAATGTTGGTTTCTGGATTGATGAGATTGAGGCAAATAACATGTGTTGAGGTTAAATCAAGTCTTCAAAATGAATTTAGCACTCCATTAAACCTTAATCAAGCAGAAAAACATACATGCAAGTGGTGATTGATGTTACACAATTGACCAAAAATGGTGACACAAGGGGGTGGCGAGTCGACTCAGACGGGCCGATTCGCCTAGTCTACCTTACAGCAGTTGTAAAGCTGTTATCTATGGAGAAGGGGGGAATAAAGTAAACATTGTAACCCCAGTGCCCCCTCCCCCACCAACCCATCTGTTTGCTACGGAGGCACCACTGAAGTGAGGAAATCTATCTCGCTCAGCGAGATAAAGTATCTCGCTCAGCTGAAGCGAGACAAACTATATCGCTTGACCGGTCAAAGCGATATAGGTTTCCTTTCTTGTGTTTCCTATATAAACCCAAGCTTGTGTACAACCCATCCATTCCTTTCTCATCCAGTACAATACACTCTCATCCATCCCTTTCTCAGGTATCTCTTAATTAAGTATAACAAACTTTGTTTGTAATGAAATCAATGTTTCTTATCTCCATGTTTTTCATATTTAGAGTGATAAATAACGTGTTACATATGCTTCATTTTTAAGCTTTATCATTCGGGTTCATACACAATGTTTATTCTTTATCTAACTTAGACTATTGCTTCATAAATTAGGTTTCTATGAATTATTTGAAACGAATTATGAGTTTCAAGACAGGCGCAAGGATTGTTAAGGATGACGGTGACATCACCCGCAACAACGTTGTAAGGCACCAAGAGTTTATGCAACACCAACATGAACTTCGGCAGCCACTTCCAAGGGATGTTATGGGGAGATAAAAAACCTTCCGACTAAGGATGGAAGCTGACGCTAAGATGATGCATGAATACTTCGACAGTGATTGTTTATATGGCCCTGAAAAATTTCACTGTCGGTTTGGCATGTATCGTCCCTATTTCTTCGTATTTTGAGCGGAGTTTGTGAGGTGGAACCAAGGTTCCTTCAAAGGGAAGATGCGGCTAGGATTCATGGACACACACCACACATGAAAATGATCGCATCAGTGAAGATGTTGTGCAAGGGTTGTTCTACGGATAGCATCGAAGACTACTTTGCAATGGGTGTTTCAACCATCTATGCTTATTTTGAAATGTTTTTAAAAGCACTACTATATGCATTTAATGCAAGATACATGTGTATTCCAACGGCGGATGACACCAGACGGTTACTGAACGAGAATGCTGCACGTGGATTTCGCGGAATGCTTGGATCTATAGATTAGATGCATTGGAGATGGAGGCAATGTCCCACCTATGGGACTGGTAACCATTACTCTGGACATCACAAGTCTGCTACCGTTATCTTGGAGGCTGTCGCATCTTATGATAGGTGGTTTTGGCATGGGTACTTTGGCAAACCGGGTCGAACAATGACATCAATGTCCTTAACGGATCTGACGGGTTTGATAAGGTTACATCTGGTCTTTCGATAGCCTGCAATTATGTGGTCAATGGATCAAGATATAAACATGGTTACTTCTTGGCTGACGGTATCTACCCTAAGTACAGTGTCCTCGTGGCAGCATTTAAGGACAGTACGAGGAACCCCAGAAAATCCCATTCAATAGCTACCAGGCGGCAAAGAGAAAAGATGTGGAGAGAGCCTTTGGAACCATGAAGACGAAGTTCAGGTTCTTGACAAACCATGCACCTTTCATAGGAAGTCGATGATGAAGTCCATCGCAGGAGGCTGTATGGTAATGCATAACATGGTGGTAGAGAATGAATATCGTGTGGAAGACTGCCAACACCCACATGAGTACAACGCGCTTAGGATTCAGAATCTTCACTACCAACGTGCTTGGGAAAGACTGCAGACCGACCTAGTACACCACATTTGGGAACGACATCATCGACGTGCTGCAGATGATGATTGGATTGCACCTGATCCAAGGGACAACCCACTCCAGAGACGTTCACCCATTATCGGATGATGTGGAAACGGAAGCGGATGAGTACAATGAAATGGAGCTTGATGGCCCAGAAGATGAAAACCGTGAGAACGACCATGATGGGGAAGATGAATTCTACGCTAATGGAAATTGAAGTGTGATGTTGTTCGTGAAAGATGTTTTGTTGAAGTGTGATGCTGCTCGTGAAAGATGGAAATTGAAGATGTCTCACGTATTAATGTTTTGTTGTATGGTTATTTATTTTGTTTCTTCAATTAGGTTGTGTCGAATGGTTTTGAAGCACCTTCCTTTGTTAATGTTTTTAGTCGTGTCAAATGTAACGTACATGGCAATATAAATGTGTCTCAGTTTGTTTATTAACTCCCTCTTATCAGCCTTTGAGCAAGCCATTATGTGTTTTATTTAAATTAGTTAATTGTCTTCCAACCTCTTTAATTTTAGCAGACAAGATGAGATAAGGTTGTGTTGCTGAAATTCCCCAAGATATAGATAAGGATAAGGTGATACAAAATCTCGTCTCTTACATGCTAGATTTCTTACTATAAATATAGCCAACGTTATAAGATGATTTGTATCTACTTATTTCAAAACATTTCAGGAACATGGAATGCTCTAAGGTTCACTTTATTTCTTCCTTCATCTTAATTTGTTGATGAGATCTTTAGTAGTTAAGTTTAACAACAACTATTTGTTTTATTTTAGTGCTCTGCTATCATCAAATGTGGTATTTGTGGATCCCGAAGATCACAAGTGTGCTCTATGTCCATTTCTGTACTCCACATGTACCAAACTAAGCTGTGATGGTTTTCGCAAAATCATCGAGTCCAACACGAACAAGAATCCAGGCCGGTTGTTTCTAAAGTGCCAAAAACCTGATTGTGGAGCATTCAAATGGTTAGATTCAGACATTGATCACGTAAGGCTGGTCAATTCTTATGTGGTCGAATCTCGAAAGTAGTATACGAATCATAGTTGTTACACATGTGGAGAGAATGATCACTCGTCTAACAAATGTCCAAATCGTAAGCCAAAGATGGAACAGGGAGGTTCGAATACAACTCATCAAGCCAAAAAGCATGATTGGGACGAGATACGGTTTAAGTTTAAAAGAACCTTGCAATTTCAATGACAAACATAAAAAAAAAACATTCACCGTTTTCATAACAAGGTTATTATAAAACCACAGTGGTTGAATGACCGAATGTATTAAAACTTATTTAAAAGTAAATGAAATTTAATTACTTTAGTAGTTTGATCGCAGTTATCCGTTCTTGCTTTATAACATACGATCACCCAACATTTCATAAATATTTCACATCTCAAAAAAAAAAAAAACCAGGAACATGGAGTATACCATACATAAAAGCGGGGCTAATCACAATAGGTCTCATAGTATCTCCACAATGCTTTCTAAATTGTCTGCACCTCCACTGAAGTTGTTTTATCCTACCTATCACTTCTTGGACCGTACGTACTTGTTCGTCGCCGGTAATGCGGGAATATTCACGTAACACACTCGGCCAGAAGTTTGGATAATTGTTGCGAGTTGCAAGCGCGTCCCAGATTCTGCAAAAACATGAAACCAAATGAATGTCTTGCCAAGCAGTAAAATATCCATCCATTGTATGTTTTTTTAAATTGTATCTTTTCTTGCACTCTCTTTCGTACACAACTCATTTATAGGGAGAATGATCTAATTTTTTAACAACAAAAAAATCAAAACTAAGATTTTGCTACAATTCAATGATAAGGAAAGAATGCGATGATAATGAGGAGAATTGAAAACAACAATATGTATATAGTATAATAGTGAACGGATAAAGTAGCAAATCTAAAAAACTGCTACATACCAATTAAGATTCCAGCAAACCCCATCCACCTGATTGAACTAACATCAGTTGGTTTTTCTAATTTCAATGGCTCAGATTAAAGCGAGAGAATCTATATCGCCGAGCGAGATAGTTTATATCGCTTTCAATCTCAGCCACACAAAATTTAAATTCTAACGGATCTATCATCATCCTGCGGCTAGGGGTTTCTGGAGTTGTGTTCTCCTGTTGTTTCCTTATTCTTTAGACTTCTACTTTCAATTTAAAAACGGTTAACTTCACTAGAAAGGAAGATGTAGCATTAGCAAGAGCATACGTGAGTATTACACAGGATGGTGTTGTTGGAATTAATCAAGTTGGTTCGACATTTTGGGCACGTGTTGAGGCTGAGTACCTGCGGGTGAAACCAAGTAATAATGATCGTAGCATGCACTCTCTCCAAAATCGAATTTTTCTTCTTAAGAAAGAGGTTAAGTTGTATGTGTGTTGTGTTGCAAGACATCTCAGGAACATGAAGAGTGGGTGGTGTGAGGCTGATTGCGTAAGTGTAATTTTTTTGGCATTCCCCATTTAACCGTATGTACTACATGTTCTCTAATTATTTTTGAACTTGTTGTTTCAGTACAAAGCCGGTTTGGAAGACTTCGAGGCTGGACCACCAAAAAGACCTGTAAACATGAGCTAGTGTTTCAAATTTGGAGGGGGCAGGCATCGAGGATATGAACCCGGAAAATGTAATGAAAACAAGGATGATGGATCTCAGAATACCGGCTCTGTTGCCTCTGCTTCTCAACAAATGGAGCTTGATGAAGATGGAAATCCAACTAAAGGGGTCACCCAGAATGGAGAACGGGGTAGGTTCTACGAGCGAGAATTGCCTAGAGAACATAAAGGTCGTGATGCCCTAAAGCATGATAGATAGTTCACTAGAGCTGAGTCTAGTGAAATCGCAACCCTCAATGACCTCATCCGAGATGACAATTCCTTCAAAAGAGTGCAAAGCGAAAGAGACTCATCAATATTCAGTGAGTATGTGGATATTAAACAAATGAAATCTGACATGGAAATTTTAGATATCGACACGGATAACATGCCCGATTTGAAACATGAGTTTTACATTAAGGCGAAGAACAAGGTTCTCCGCCTCCATGATTGCAACCCAATAGGCTGAATGGTTTCCATGATAACTGGGCTTGCTTAACTACTAGTTTTAAGATTTTTGTAACTGTATTTCCCTTCCATGTTTTTTTTTTAGATTAAGTAGTACTTTTTATTTCCGTTCGTGTATCCCCCTTCAACAAATGTAACATGTTTGCCAATAAATATAATATGTTTGATAATCTTGGGTTGTTAGTATGTATATGTTTTGCATAGAATGTGGGAGGAAAAAACCCAGTCAAAAAAGGAAGTACTATGGTTGAAGGGCAGCCCAACTTAAGATGTTTTGTAATGACACTTATTAACAATGAAAATCTAAATTGGATTACATCGGAATACAAAATAGATCGTGCATAAAAATTAAAAGTACCTTACATCAGTCAAATAGATTAAATCTAAGTTTAACAGGGCATAAATATTAAATGAAGATTAAATATTAAAGATTAAATGAAGCATCTGGACCCTATCCATTAAGACTCTTGCGTAAATAGGGCTGAGCAACAAATGGATTTTGGCAGATTTAGTACCACCCGTGTCCAGTCCGCCCAAATGGCGGATTTGAAAACTGTACCCGTGTCCAGTCCATCACCCGGCGGATTAGGGTTCAGCGGATAGGGCGGGGTGAGCGGACTGGATGCGGATAATCCACGGATTTTGTTTAAGTTTCAGAAAAAAAAAACAAAAAAAAACTCATGGAACTAGAACAAGCAGCAAATATCCCATCTTCAAAAGTAAACTAAGATAATTGCAATGGAATTGATCGTTAAATTGATAATTGCATTGAAGAAATGTTGAGACAGAAACTCTCATCCACTTCTTAATCATACAATCTATGAAACACAATCAAACCATAAAAACCACCAAATAACACTACAAGAAAAATCAAGAAAAAAACACCATCTTCTACTGCAAAACCCACCACACTTCGCAGAAAACCCATAATTCCAATTAAAAACTAAATAAAGCCCCTATTCACTCTAATCTCCAAACACACAGACGAGAAAAACCTAATTTCTGCTTCTCTCGAATCCCTAATATCCGTTACTTCTTCACTGTAATCTCCCGAGGCTTAACCGTACACATTATATATAAAAATGGACTTTCCTACAATATCCATAATATATAGGTTTAATCCCTAGATTACTCTTAAGGTCGGGTACCCAACGGATTCGGCGGATTTACCCGTGTCCAGTCCACCAAATGGCGGATCGGGTACCCGTCCGCCAAAGTGCGGATCGGATCGGATAAATCCAGCGGGTATCCATCCGCTGCTCCTAGCGTAACATATCATAGCAATCCTCGTGCAAAAAAGCCACCTCCATGCTCTTCCAGATACATGGTTTTGGCATGGGTTTTCTGGCAACAACGAGTTCAAATTTAATTAAGTATACATTTAAATGAAATGAAAACACATCACCAAAAACGAAAATTCATTACTTACTCGTTGTTCATCATGAAAACACATCACCAAAAACGAAAATTCATTACTTACTCGTTGTTCATCTGTCCATGTGGGTTGATCAATGATGAGGTCAATCATACACTTCATAAATTGTTTCACAGATTCATTAATGATTCGAAATCGAAATGCCAGGGCTACAACGGATCTTCCATTGGGGTTTCCATTGGTAAGATTGTGGAAGATTTGAAGAATATCCTTTGCCAGTATAAGCCTCTACTCATTGGTGGAGTAGAGGCGTTACTATAGAACTCTATGGCGATATAAGCAGTATCTTCTTCGTCGGTAAAACTCCTCCTAGCCATATTGGATTTTGGAAAAGATAATCAACCAAAACTTTCATGCGCCTTTAAATAACATATACAGTATTGATATCATCAATCACTGTTGTTTTGGCTGACGGTATCCACACTTCAAAGCGATATCCATTCTCTTGCTATCACTTTATGAGTATGAAGATAAGGTGATATCTTATTCAAGATAGTGCTAAATCTTATCCATTGCTTTCACTGTCGCAGGCTCCAAATGCCTATAAATACCTTGCCTCTTCCTTCTTCAACTCCACCAACAAAAACACAACTTAGAACTTATTTCAAAGCTTATTAATAATCATCTTCAACTGGCGAGATTCACAAGGAGAGAAGATATGGCATTAGCAAGTGCTTATGTCGTTGTTGCCCAAGATGCCCTTACAGGAAATAACCAACCCTCTGTGATGTTCTGGACTCGAATTGAAGAAGAATATATGAGGTTATTGCCACTTGGTGTCCGTAGATCAAGGTCTTCCCTGCAAAACAGAATAAGTTTTTTGAAAAAGGAGGTTAAGCGATATGTTTGTGCCGTGCGTGGTTATATGTTCCCTTTGGCCGACGGATGGACAATTGAGGATGCAATAAGTAAATGTTCTATTTCTTTGCTACTACTTAAGTTCTTGTTATTACTTTACTAAGCACTTGTTAGTTTTTTCCACACTCAAGTATAGTGAAGGTCGCAGGGACTATGAGTTACGACCGCCGGCAAAAGTCTGAAGGTTCAACGATATTTTCAATATCTGTAGGAACGAATTGCCCGGAATGAACCCTGAGGAAATTTGGAGTTAACCCTGAGAAACTTTTATTAGAGGATACGATGCACGTGAACATCAGGGGTATCTGTCTTCATCTGTTGGTACATCACAACGTTGCGACTCCTCTCGCTATTCGTTTTATGTAGGTTTATTAAGTTTTATTTCCTTTCAATCGTAGTTGTGAGTGCAATGGTCTGTCGGATCCATAGGTTCCATATTAATCCTCCATCCTGGATTGTAACTTTATGTAATCGACCTCATCTATTGTGTAATACGCTTCAGTTATGTAATAAAAAACATGTGTTTCCACAAACGAACTCTTGCTAATATACATAATCCTTAACAAAAAAAAAAAAATCAAATTCCGTCCCAAGGTTGTATAGGGTCATATATAGAAAAAATCTGAATGAGTAAATGTTATTCAAAAGGCATGAATCGGGAGGGTAAGCGGAGTGTGACAAGAAACGTAGCACAAGGGTAACCGGTGTAACCATGGTGTAAATTAAAAAAGATCAAACTGAAAGCGATGAAAAGTATCTCGCTATTCAGAAAGCGAGATACTTTATCTCGCTAAAGTGAAAGCGAGGGAGTTTTCATCACTTTCTTAGCGATATAATTTGTATCGCTTTCCTCCAAGTTCCGGAAAGTCGACTGTGCTTTTACGGACGCTGTGAGAAAAGAGAAGAGAGATGAGGAAATACACTACGATTTCCAGTCAGCAGTCACATCATTCCCTCCTTTCGGTCCAATGATAAGGCCGTGTGATTTTATTCCAACACGAAGACCAAATGTCCACCATTTTGCTAGTAAAACTTGGTTCATTGGGAGAACCATCAAGTAGTATGATGGATTCTCACTGACCTCCCATAGGGGAGGTCCGGGTTCAAACCCTGGTAGAATCAAAAAAAAAAAAAAAAAACTTGGTTCATTGGGCCCAACAAGATCACCCTATTTGCTGAGGTCCAGCACATATTTTTTTTCTTTCTTCTTCTGTTTTGTCCCAATTCGAAAGACCCTAGAAATCTCGGGTTCCGCATTCTTTTGTTTCACTATTTACCTTTACCTCTGATCAAACCACTGCTACAATCGAAGCTGCTACATATCGCCCGGATCGGTCCCCCTCTTTCATCGCCCCCTATGTGGCAACCATGACAACCACAAATTCTCACCCACAACCCCACCAACCAGGAACTGCAGAGCCCCCTGCCTTTAGGCTAAGTCTAATGGCACTTCAACATCTACTAAAAGCGTCGCCTAAAGTATAAATTCAACTTCTCTTTCTACGATTCTCGTAGAAGTGGATGTTGAATTCTACTTCGACGCTCAATGATGTAGCGCCCAAAAAGTGAACTCGCGCTCAATGATATAGCACCCAAATGAATATTTTCACTAGATCTGATGGCTAATAACATATGTTCCAGATCTGATGGCTGAAATTATCCGGCAAAAAGTAAACTCGCGCTCAATGATATAGCGTTGATGCGAATATTCCTTCTCACGCTCAATAAGTGAGCGCCCAAGTAGAATTTCTATAATGGATATTGAAACACGATTAGACTTAGTGGTGACGTGGCTTCAACATTTTTCGTGGATATTGAAACACGATTAGACTAAGCCTTATATGGGCTAATAAAAAGATGCCACCTAGGCGGGCGACGAATCCGGGGACCGATCCGGGCTATAGGAAGCATTTTCGTGCTACAAGTTTAATATTCAGATGTTTAATATTTAATTAGTAGTAATATTTCCGGCTCCACTCTCAATGTAACTTCCCGTCGCCGCGTGGTGTGAAGTCTACATGTCTTGTCTTGTCTTTGTCCAACAGTAACCATGGTAACTTAAACTCAAACAGAAAACATTTCTCACACAAAAAAAAAACTGTAAAAACTTATCTCTAAACAAAATCCAAGCCTAATGAAAGTCATAGTTAAGGACTGAAGAAAATAAGGAGGAGTATTCATAGTCATGGTGATCATTAGCAGGTAGGTTTCTCTCTTCTTGTAGTTTTGTAATTGTTTTGGATTATTTGCTGTGTAAATTTATTTATTTATTTACTTTTTTTTTTTCTACTGCACAGAACTTAAGAATCATTCCAAGATGATCTTACAAAACTATTTCCATTTTTATCAAAACAAAATCAGTTACTACTTCTTTGTAAAATTTGTTTAGGTTTTGCTTGTAGCTGCAGAGAAAAGAAAGAAAGGAGGCAATCGTTACTTTGTTTGAGCAATCTAGGGTTACAATATGCTATATATATATATTAGGGTGTCGCTTATCCCTTAACATAGCTGGCTAAATCCCTTGGTACTCGCCCGCTTAAACCCGTACCCCCATTAGCATTGATCCTCTTCAAAGCTGGGACCTAAGTTAACTCTCACTAACCGTTATATTTTAACGCCGTTACTGTTGTTAGATTCTTTTCTTTGCCTTAAATTTAACGTACGACCTCATCTAATCCGTTTTCTTCGTATTTGCCAAAGATTCCCTTACCATATTATCAAGATAACTTACACACGTGTCCTAAAACTACTGGATTCTTGTGAGGCGGTTCCGTCACGGGCGGGATTGGGATTTTCTTTTGCGTGTCGAAGTTGAAGATTGTTTTTTTTTTAGTAATAAATAGAGACCTTCACACCCTTTGTTTTCCATCCATTATTGTTCTCTACAAATCCGCTTCTGCTTCTATTCACAGATAAATTCTCTCAGTTCTCTTTTCGCGCAGGATCTTCTTTCAATTCTCCTTCAAGGTAAACTTGAAATCCTTCTCTGATTTATACTTTTGAAGCTTTTAAAATCCATGACGATTGTTAGTAATTTACTTTGAATCTGTTTAAAATCCATGAGATGATGTTCGTATTTTTTTCAGTTGCCTAGATCATCTATGACATAAGTGAATCAGGTTGTTTTGTATGATTGTTTTTAATTTAGGTTTGATTTAAGCTATGATTATTTAGGCGAATCAGGTTGATTTGTATGATTTGTTTGATTTTAATTTTGTATGATTTGTTTGATTTTAATTTTGTATGATTTGTTTGATTTTAATTTTGTGACTGCTATTTTTATGACTCTGTTTGGATTGGTTCCATTTGATTAAACAGATGCAGATCTTTGTGAAAACTCTCACTGGTAAGACTATCACCCTTGAGGTCGAAAGCTCAGACACTATTGACAACGTCAAGGCTAAGATTCAAGATAAGGAGGGAATTCCTCCAGACCAACAACGTTTGATCTTCGCTGGTAAGCAATTAGAGGATGGCCGTACCCTGGCTGACTATAACATCCAGAAGGAATCAACTCTTCATCTTGTCCTTCGTCTACGTGGAGGCATGCAAATCTTTGTGAAAACCTTGACTGGTAAGACCATCACTTTGGAAGTCGAGAGTTCGGACACCATTGATAATGTCAAAGCTAAGATCCAGGACAAGGAGGGTATTCCTCCAGACCAGCAGAGGTTGATCTTTGCTGGTAAGCAGTTGGAAGATGG
>JAJJMA010000192.1:0-10571 GCA_023529015.1 Papaver nudicaule
TTTTAACGGTTTGTTGCTTACAATTGATATGATAGGATTTGGTAAATCGTACTTTGTTTGATTCATTTGTGTTAATTTACATGTCTAAATTGTTTGGAAACTCAAAAAAAAAAAAATACAGAAATTCGTCATGGTTTATGTTCAAACCACGACGACTCTAACGACCTGTTTTCAAACAACTGTTAATACACCTACACTCGTCATGGTCATGTTGAAGATTTTTTCATAATAAATTGTAGTCCTCATATAAGTTATGCAAAAGCCATTACGATTTAACTTGTTTTTTGGAAGAGGGGTCATTTTTAGCTAAATCGTCAAGATTTTATTACATAGTGTGACGATTTAACATGTTTTTTTGGATGAGAGGTGACTTTTCTCAAAGTCAAATCGTCATGATTTTATTATATAGTGTGACGATTTAACTTGTTTTTTTGGCAGAGGGGTGGTTTTTCTCAAAGCAAAATCATCAAGCTTATACTACATAGTTTGACGATTTCGCAGTATTTTCGAGCATTTAATTTTGGATCTACCTAGACATAAATCGTCATAGTACTGTAAAAACCATGACGATTGTTCTACTCTGTGTACATCTCTACACGCAGGGTCGTCATAGACCATCATATTACCTTGACGATTCATCAAATCGTCATAGTTTTTTGTACTTTCTTTGACGATTCTGGGTATGAAGCAATTGGGTTGACTTGATTTCGACGAATTTAAAATTCAAATAAGTCTTCCCATAATTGTTTTGAGCTTTGAGGACCATGTTTGAACATTTTTGAAAACACAAAATGGTGGTGGTGGTGGAATTGGAGGCGGCGGTGGTGGTGGAAATGGAGACGGTGATGGTTATAATGGTGGTGGTGGTGGTGATAATGGCTAACTATCTAATCTTGGGATGATTTTCTAATTAATAATCTAATATTTTTGATAATTAATAATCTAATTTGCTAATCCCAATTACAATTATTAATCCTAATTATAGTGTATAAGGGGTTTTTGAGATTACTTCATTATAACTCTATTTTGACATTTAGTGCTCGCCTTTATTAAAACACTACTCGCCCTTAAAATAGCCAGATTGATTTTCGGTAACTGGTCTAAGGGTGTGTTTAATTATAAGTTATTAATTACTGCCTTGCTCATTTATTAAAGTCGTCTCTGTAGTATTGTTTAGTTTCAGTATCAATCAATGTTTTGCATAATTATGTAGAAGTCGACTTCATGAGAGGCCGTTGAAGGTCGTGTAATTGCAGCCAGTGGCACTTTTTTAATTATATATCGCAATTAGAAAATATTGCGATGTTCTTTTCATCTTCCTTCAAAACAGAAACTACGATCGGAGGAGATGTACTTCTAGGGTCTGCCAACTCGTTGGTCCGCAACTGTATTCAAGCGAATTTAGGATTAGCCTCTTTTTGTTGTTCTTATTTTTTCGGCTTAGCCGATCTATGTTATCTTGTAACAACAAAGTGTATGGTAGTTGGACTAACCATGTCTAAGTATATAAGGTTTGTCCTCTAAATAAAGCGCTGTTTTTCAAAAAAAAAAAAAAACTACGATCGAGTCATCCTGCAACATACATTCAACTAGTTTCAGTATGATGGAACACGTGGTGGATGTAGCGTGACTAGAAAGATACCATATCTCGAATTTACCAAAACTTATTTTGTGAACTAAAATTTACAGCATGGCCTTTTTTCTTTTCTTTTTTAATAAGAAGAGAGGATTTTTATTAGATTAGAAGAATGTACTTGGTTCTACAAGTAGTAGAGTATCTGATGGAATACAAAGATTTTACATGAAAAGTTCATCCCAACAATTAAGAATTGAACTTGTGAAGTTCAGGTGTGCACGATTACCAGCATGGCCTTATGATGTAATATATGTGTGCAACCGAAAATTTGATAAATGGCGTGCAATCTACTGGTATAACTCGCATCCTACCGCATGTAAGTAGTCAACTTAGAAGTCTAGAAAATATGGTGATATAATGTTGTTTTGTACCATTGTTTGACGCTGAGAAGTTTTAAAATCAGGAGAGTAGCGAAGAGGCTACTAAATCGGGCATATCTGAGTCATTTTCTCAGCGCCGATTCACCTTCGCTCTTCCTCAAATTTCAACTGATACTAGTCTTCCTGATCATACTTACACTAATCCTTTCCTGTGAATTTTCCTATTAATCAACTTGCTCTTCGAGAGACTCTATTACCTAGTTCAATTCGTGTTCAATTCGTCTTAGGGGTTCAGATCTAAACCAAGGAAGTCCATGGTTTGCTAATTATTATATTCCCTATGTTTTGTATCTGTGATGCTTCTATTCCTCTGCTACGTCGTCTTCTCCTGAATCCAGTGTTGAACCTCCATTAGTCATATTGCTTTGGTTGTGAATCGTGAGGATGTTCCTCAATTTCCTGTTAATTTGCTTATACAAATCAGTTCAGTCAAACTTGGTGCTTCAGACTCAATCTTTATCATCTAGATTCTCAATAGTTCCCTTGTATTTATGTTATTGTGTTGGGGGGTTTTCCGCCATTGTTGTCCTGTTCTGTTCCGAGTTTCGCTGAGTCGACTCAGGTCGACTAGGTCTTATTCCCCCTGGTTTTTGTTCCTTAAAACCATACTGTTGATAAGTACTGACTGGAGTTTCCTTCACCTGTTTATATACTCTGGTTGTTTACTATGTTCCTCACAAGCCAAATATGAGTTTTCTTGCTTGGAATTGCCAAGGGACAAACAAACCCTCCGCTAGACAAAGACTCTCGAAACTCATTCGACAACATAAACCTGAAATTATCTTTCTTTCAGAAACTATTGCTTGCTCGATCTTTATTGAAAAGCTTAGAGACTCTCTAGGATTTTCTAATGGATTTGATGTTCCATGTAATGGTAGAAGTGGAGGTAATTTGTTTTCTTTGGAATTCTCATATGCAGGTGGACATTCTTATTGATCATCAAAGCATGATCCATGTGAAGATTACATAACCTTCGAAACCTACGCCTTGGTTCTTAACGGGCATCTACGAGCCACCTAATCCAACAACGAGAACCAATTTTTGGCAGGAATTCCATTCTATGGTCCCTCCCCCTCAATTACCTTGGATGCTTTTTGGAGACTTCAATGAAATTACCTCTCAAGCAGAAAAGAAGGGTGGCAGACCCTTCCACACTTCTCAGGCAACTGCATTTCTTGATTTCATTAATCTTTATGGTTTGATTGATTTGGATTTCAAAGGCATTCCTTTCACATGGACAAACAGTGTAGAGGGTAAAACCCCTCGGGACACGTGTCGTAAATCCAACCGTTCTGGAGGAATCAGTAGCGAAGCCTCGGACCAAACCAAAGAGGAACGAGACCAGACGCGACTAGGGAAGACTCGGAAGAAAGGGACTCGGACCTTTCCAAGGGACCGAAGCCCATGAACCAACTTCGGAGTACCACCGAAGGAACCGCCTTACTCGACAGGGACTGACACCACCACGATTGAGTCTTTTGTCTTATTAGTTGTAAACCACCCAAGCTCGGCCTATATAAGGCGAGCTTGGAAAACTTTGTAAGGGTTGGATTCTTTTCGGTAGAACCTAAGCGACAAGAGTGGGATTAGGTCTGTATCTCCTCTGGCTCCTTAGGGTTATAATCCATGTAGTTACAACATTAAAATATATACAAATCTTTATACATTTAGCCTTTGATTATCGTCTTTTATATATCTTCGGTATTGTTCTTGAGATTCTCGTACCACTGAATCATGTTAACTAACTGTATGTATGAGTAGATCTGATGGTTGTAGCACCATATGTACCTATGCAGATTTTCTACTCGTACAATTTGGCGCTAGAAACAGGGACTGAATAAAACAACTTAGGGTTTGCCTGTGATTTTTCGGGTTTTCAAATTTTTCACGTATTTTCTTATCCTTTTCAAAAGATCTTCAAAAGCTTGTTTTTCACAAAGAAGCTCCAATACCTTAAGCATCTAAAAGTTCCTTCAAGGCTTTAGCATGTTTAAGGGTTTTTATGAGCAAATCATCAGATGGCAAAGTCATCAACCACGGATTTCAAAACCTTGGCATGATGAAACCGATTTCAAAAAATAGTAGTGGATTTTCATTATGTATGCTTAAAAATCAACATTAGCTTTAAGAAAGCGATTATGGAAAAAATGGGTGAAAATTTATTTTAGGGTGTTCAAAATACCTGCTATATTGGGAAGCAAACTTGCGTCAGTGAAACCATTGAGAAAGATGATTTTCGCTAAAAGAAAAAATATGCAGTTAGGGATATATCTAAAAAGGGCGACTACGACCTGTGTTAAAATTCGCCTGATAAAACCGTTGCAGTGTATAGACTTGCATGACCGACATAGTACACTGCAATAGCCGCTTTGGACCTCACGGGTTTTTTGTCTTCTGACAGGTCACAACCGGGATGGCTTCAAAATCTGACCAGGCTCCGAAGCAGCGAGTAGGATCTTTGGGACAAGTCGTCAAAGTAAAATCAGCACAAATCGCTCATTGCAATTCAATGATTCATACAAGGGAGAACGTCATCCCAAGAGGCAGCATCATGGGGGGAAGAATTCATAAAAGAGACAAAGATGGAAGGGAAATAATGATTGTCACCGAAGCAAGAAAATTCGAGCCATGGCAGCTAAAACCGATAACTTACTCGGCAGCATACCTTCCCGAGGAAGGACCAAGTAATAATCCTGTGGTGATCAAAGTAAACATGAATAAGGAAACAATATCAAGAATACTGGTAGATCCAGGGAGTTCGGTAGATGTGTTATTCGGAATGGCTTACAAGGAGTATTTTTCAAATATTCGACTGGTGCCCACGGATTACACGATATACGGATTTAATGGAAGAGCATCAAAACCGAAGGGAGACATCTCATTACCGGTGTACGTAGCTTCGATGGAGTTGAAAACAACATTATGTGTCCTGGACATAGAATCACCATACAACGCCATTTTGGGATGACCATGGCTGCACGGGATCTTAGGAGTGCCCTCTACGCTACATCAGAAACTTAGATTTCCGACTCCCGAAGGCATAGGGGAAATCAAAGGAGAGATCTCGGAGTCAGAAGCATGTCACGAAAAAGATATTGATCAAAGAAAAAATGTGAGACGCAACCGAAGAGAAAGGTACAGGCAGCAAAAGGAGAAGATGATTAGCGAGGAAATCAATCAAATAATACAAGGCAAAAAAGGAGTAATCACGAAGGAAGCACCGAAGGACCCCAGTGCCATGAATGAAGACACTTCGACTTTACTCCAACAGAACCCACTGAGGACGTAAACATCGGAACCAGTGAAGATCCAAAAATTGTGAAGATCGGAACATTGATGGCAAAAGAGCAGCGAGATGAACTAGAGGGTTTGCTGAGGGAATATGCCGATGTCTTCGCTTGGAAAATGAGTGAAATGCCAGGAATAGACCCCAGCTTGGCATGTCATCACTTGGATATCAACCCGTCAGTAAGGCCATTCAAGCAAAGACCGCGAAAGTTAGCAGATGTATACCAAACATCGGTTGAATCCGAATTAAATAAGAGGATTGAAACAAGAATTATAAAAAATACAATATGCGGATTGGATTTCTAACATGGTCATCGTACCGAAGAAAAACAAAGGAGTGCGCATATGCATCGACTTCAGCAATTTAAACAAGGTGTGCCCCAAGGATCCACACCCCTTACCCAGCATAGACCAAATGGTGGACGCAACGACCGGCCACGAGCTATTAAGATTCATGGATGGCTACTCTAGTTACAACC
Source organism: Papaver nudicaule (assembly GCA_023529015.1). Taxonomy (NCBI): domain Eukaryota; kingdom Viridiplantae; phylum Streptophyta; class Magnoliopsida; order Ranunculales; family Papaveraceae; genus Papaver; species Papaver nudicaule. The sequence continues at coordinate 5,784 of JAJJMA010000192.1, forward strand.
AGATTCCTTTGGCGGAAGAAGATCAGAAACATACGGCGTTCTTGACATCCAACGGGCTATACTGTTACACCAGAATACCATTCGGGTTAAAAAACGCCGGTGCCACTTACCAAAAGGCTATGGAGAATATCTTTCGTCCTTGGTTGAAAAAGACAGTCGAATCTTACGTAGATGACATGCTAGTCAAAAGCAAAAAAGCCGACACTCATGTGCAAGACCTGCGAGAAATACTGGAAAAAATGCGGCAAATTAATATGAAGATCAACCCAGCAAAGTGCATCTTCGGGGTGACCTCTGGAAAATTCTTGGGATATATAGTCACAAAAACAGGCATCGAAGCAGACCCACTAAAAGTGCAAGCAATCCGGGAAATGCCATCGCCAACAACCATAAAAGATGTACAAGCTTTAAACGGAAGATTGGCAGCTCTTAGCAGATTTATTGCGCGGTCTTCGGACCGATGTAAAGACTTTTTTAGCATCTTAAAAAAGGGAGAGCAATTCATATGGACCGACGAAAGGGAAGTCGCGTTTCAGGGGATCAAAAATTACTTAGCAAGCTTGCCAGCCCTGCAGGGCACAGAGAAAGACGAGAACTTGAAACTATACATAGATGCGAATAAAGACGCCATTAGTGCAGTGCTAGTAACAACTAAGGAAGAAGAGAAGACAGTATATTACATCAGTAGGACCCTCTTTTCAGCTGAGAAAAATTACACCAAGTTGGAACAACTGATTCTCGCGCTAGTAGTAGCAACGCAGAAGCTTCGGACATACTTCCAAGCCCACAAAGTAATTTTGCTAACAAAAACACCAATTGAATCTGTTCCGAAAAACCTCCAAGCAGCAGGCAGAATCGCAAGATGGAACGCTCAAATCGGACAATATGATGTGGAATATGAGATCCGAACGGTATTAAAATCACAGATCGTCGTTGACTTCTTAGCCAAGTTTCCAATTGAAGAAGATTACGAAGAAGAACCAATTTTGGGAATCGAAGACGTCGAGGGGCCTGACGACCTGCTAGACCAGTTCCTTCCTTGGAGACGTGAAATTTTTATTGAGTAATCTAAAAATCGAATTCGAGATTACCATCTTTAGTTCTAGTTCTCAAATTGAAAAGAGAAACAAGAATTCAAACCTAATATCATGCTTGATTTTGCTGTTGATCATGTAGAAGAGTAGACCAATTCTTTCAAGATCACCACACCAGGAATGGAAGAAGGAGAAGTGAAAATCGAAAAGAATCACTTACAAATTGTGCTGTAGATCTTGATCTTTACCAATCAAGATTTCAAGAAAATCAAGAAAATGTGGAGAGCATTTCTTGAATTTGAATCTTGTTGTTGTGAAGAATTCGATGAAATTGAAGCTTCACTTTGATCATCAGAAATTGCAGAGATGAATTCGAAACCCTAGTTCATCAGAAAACGAAATCAAATATCAAATGAAAACAGCAGCAGCAACAATCGAAGATGACGAATTAGGCGGAAGACTCTAATGGTGGTGGTGATGAAGAAATAAGAAAACTCCCAGAGGGATCCTCGCCGTTAGGCTCACCGCTCTGATACCATGAAGATTTACATGATATCTACATTGGAGAAACTCTGGTTTCAATAGATTGAGAAAGATTAATGTTACAGGAGATAGAGCAGAGTTTATATAGACCTCTACTACAGATACTAGACTTTGACAGTTAGACTTACAGCTGTTGCCAACTGTCAACAGACACACCACTGACTCTCTTTCAGACCACAAGGCTGACTCGACTTCACTCCTCTATAACACTCCATTACAGACAATACAGACAAGCCTTACTAGCCTTACTCAAGCCTTACTCTATTAGGCCCTTACTATCTCTTGGATGTTGAACATGTAGTGATTTAAGATGGACCTCAGGGTTTGTTGATGCTTGGCTTCATGATTTGAGGACTAACTGAAGACCATGTTTTCAAAAGGGTTTCAGAACTTGATCTCTGGCATCGACATTCCCAGTAGGAAATTAACTACAGTGTAAAATCATTTTTCACCTCTACTCCTTGTATAAGCAACACTATGCACGAGTTCGACTGTCAAAGAAGTAGTACTATCACTTACCCGAAACCAGTAGTAATTGTTAATGCGTAATGGTTTCAGACTGTCTGTGCATTGGCTTGGAACACACTGGTGGTTCATTTTGTTAATGCCGTATATGAGAATATTAGTGTGTCAGTTACCTTGTATCTCAATTTTCATTCGTAGCTAATAAATTTGTTTCTATCAGGGGCTGCTAATGAAGCTGGTGGTCCTTGTTCACGGAAATGGTTGCAGCTGGAGAAGCTCAATCAGCTAATAAATTTGGTGGTCCTGATGTTTCCAGTTGAGCTACTACATTTTCTGTCGTTGCTCATTCAGTTGTATCAGTATTTTGGTTAGTGGATACTTCAAATTTAACAAGATATTTTATACTCGTACGTTTTTGTTTTTTTTTTGTCTACAAGACATAAGCTAATTAGCCAGTAACTTTATAGGATACGTACGACTAGTTCACCTTCATCTCAAGAAAAAGACTGAGTTGAACGAGTAATGTCAGATACACTTGCCTTCTTTCTCGATGTCATCTTAAAAACAAGACTAATTGAGTTGTCCAGTTTCTGACTTTGGAGTAATATCTGAGTTTTCTGGCTCCCTCATACCATTTCTCCATTGGCCCTCTTTTACGATTGTTGATATTATGACAACATTTGCACAAAATATTTGCCCGTGAAATCAATTTGTCTTTTGTTTGGTTTCATTCAGAGAACTTGCAGTCATGGCGAAGATTACAGAAGCACACAGGAGATTTATGGTGGCTAACCATCCTGACCATGGCAGAAGCATTTATCTCTAAAAACCTTCACACCGTAGAAACTCTGTGCTTGCAGCTTTGCGTGTGATGGCTTAAATGGCTGGTTAGCTCGCAAGTTTATTCAAGGTCGGTGCTAGTGAAATGTGCATATCAGCTGCTCCTACATCAAGTTTATTCAAGGTTGGTGTTGGTGTAGTATCTTTGTGGCTACATGGAATGTAGGTGTAAAGTCTCCACCAAGTCACTTGAATTCAGAAGATTAGCTTCATACTTCACCTCTATGTTCTTGGGTTTTTAGAGATTGTTCCACTGAATGCTGGCAATGTTATAGGGGCAGAAGACAATGTTCCTGCAAGAAAATCTATAGTGGTTATGCAAAGTGTAAAATTAGATGGGATTCGACAACGCAATGAAGTGATTTTAACAAGTCTGGTTATGCAATTTGTCACACTAGTGCTTCATAGTCTGTTATAGTGTGAATACAGTTAACTCAAAGTCTATGTTTTCACCCCTTTGTGGCCATAAATTCAAGTGGCCTTTGCATCATCTAAGTTTGTTCTTTTGGCTTTTGAACTTTGATTTATTAGCACCCACCACATGCTGAGAACTTTTGTTTTTATCAAGTTTGAAATGACCTGCTATATAACCTCGAATCTTTATGCCATTGATATTTGTTGGCCAGAATGAATCCAGGATGTTGGCCTCGTAGTTTTTGGTGGGTGTCGCGTCGTTGTAACACAGTTTGAGCCAAATTAATATTGTTGAGACCAGAATTGTTACTCACTTTGTTTCCTTTGGTTTGGAAATTTTTTACGGTTGCAATCTCTTGCTTATTTATTTTCTTTATCATTATGTTAATGAACACTGCTCAAAGTCTGTGAGAGTCCTGAGTTGCATAACAGTAATGCGACGGGCCAAGTAGGAAACACATGGTTTAGTTGTAAAATTGTGTAGCGGAAACAACACATTGTATAAAACTAAATATTGTATTGTATCACATCTCATGTGCTAGCCTAGTGGTTCGGTGGTTGGCTAGTGGTTAGTTGGTTATGGGTTCGATTCTCACAACATAGATAATTTTTTTTTACAAAGTACTAGAGACGGTTTTCCCAAATCCTTTTTTACAAAGTACTAAAGACGGTTTTCTCAAATCCGTAGAAACAAAATAGACTACTGAGACGGTTTTCCCAAATCCATAGTCTAGGAGTAGCCTAATCAATCATTGGGACTGAAATAATGAAATTAGCCTAGAGTGAGACGGTTATAGCTAAACCGTAGAATTTTTTTTTGCCAGGAGAGACGGTTATAACAAAATCGTTGAAAATACTCAAGTAGTGAGAATCGAAAGTCAAAATCTACCCGTCCAATTTTTTTTCGATCCACATAGCCTTATCACAATACATCTCCACCGTCAGCGTCCCTTTATTACAAAACCCTAAAAAAATTTAACCTCATTTCCCAGTTGCACTCTCTTTCTTATCCACTCCCGAACCCTAACTGCTGCTTCTCCTTATCCTTCTCTATTTCCTTTCCCCATTAACAATCCTTCCCACACCACAACTACTACTGCGTCTCCGAAACCAGATCTAAATCTCACCACAACTACTACTGCGGCTACAACTTCTTCTCCAAAATCATAACTCAACATCCAGAAACCATTCTCTTGGATTCTCACTTCTCTTCTCTGAAATTTCGAATTTTGGTTACAGATTCTTATTGATTAGATCTTATTATTCAAATCCATTTGAGTTTTTAGGTAAACAATCATGTTCTGTTTTAAGGATATTCAGATCTTGATAGTAGACCTGCAGTGATGAAATTATCGTCTTTATCTTCTGTTTTCAAGAGATCTTTTGTATCTTATTGGCCGACTGTTAAGGAGGCCTTTATTGGCCGACTGTTAAGGAGGCCTTTATAGGACACTCAAATGTAATCCATCACTAACAATCAATTGTAACTAAC
>JAJJMA010000196.1:0-11834 GCA_023529015.1 Papaver nudicaule
TTGTTGTGTACGTGTAGTTATGCCTGCTCAAGTCTTTCGAGAGTAAGTGTATGAATGAGATTACCGAATAGGCGAATACATAGTTCAGTTAACACAAGAGAGAAAAAACATTAGCCAATTCAACACGAGTCATTTATTGCACCAGTTCCCTATAATCAGATTAGATAAGCAATTAATCCAGCACTTGCAACAGCCATGGATGATTTCCAGAATCCTCGAGTTCAAGTTAGTGGATTCATGACTTGTCCTTTTTTTTCTCTTTCTGGGTGCATTTTGCATTATCACATTATTTCGTCTTCCTTGCAAAATTCCCCTCAGACTCTAGCTCGGTGTCACCTAATCACTAGTTTACTTTGCCAATAGCTGTTGCTACTAACTACTTTAGGGGATTGTAAGGTGGATCAGTAAAGCACAAGCAATGGCTTGTACAAGAATTTGTTGACCAAAGAAGTTTAAGTGAAGTAGCAGGTTACATGGAAAAAGTTTATCATCACCTTCAACTGGCAGAACGTCAAATAAGAAATAAAAATAGAACAAGTAAAAAACGGTAAGAGGTGCCATATAGTATGGTATTGGTAACTTCCAATCGTTACAAGAACTTAAGAAAATACCGAAACCATAACAAGACTTGTATTAGTTGATTCATATTGGCAACGGAACACACTCACAGTTGGCAGTCATAATTTCCTTGTGTTTTCGCAATGTTGTGTTTCTTCATATGAATCACCTTTTGTTCTTGTATATGTTTCTTATTTTTGTATTTTACAGGCGCATGCTGCTTCAGCAGTCTTAAACTTCAGTGAGAATTGCACTCCAGATATTTTAACAGCATAATTAGATGGAATAGAGAACAAACTGCCTTCCAAATCTTACAGGTACGCTATATTATCAGTTCCCACTGTATCTTAGTTTTTTTGTTGCCATGGAAAGGTGTAAAAGTAAGATCATTTGATGTTTGCAATGCAGAACGGAAAGCAAATGGTGCAGGAAGGAGCTTTGACAGCTCTATCATCAGTAGCTGATTCGTCACAGGTACCTTATGGATTATGCTTCTCTGTTATCTTATGGTTCGCTTGTGGCGTCTATCTCTGCTTGACATTTTTTCGTGTATTTGTAGGAGCAATTTAAAAAATATTATGATGCTGTTATGCCTTATCTCAAAGCTATCTTGCTGAATGCCACTGATAAGTCTAACTGTATGCTCCCCGCCAAGTCTATAGAGTGCATTAGTTTGGTTGGAATGGCTGTTGGGAAGGACAAGTTCAGAGATGATGCTGAGCAGGTACCATAAATAATTTGATATTTATTATGCTGTGTGTGGCTTTCATTTAAAGTTAGGGGTTCCTTTTTGCCTATCTTTGCAACTATTTATATCGCTTTAGCAGTCTTTCCAAGCTGCATTAGGCCAATTGCTTAAGGTGATTAACTTGATTGGAAACCACTATGGTAGTAGTACAGAGGCAGTTAAATGCAATTACATTTTCATTTGATACCAAGTTTCTGAACAAGCATCTGTTTCAATAGTATGGACCTAGCTCCAGAGACAGAGATTCTGAAATGTAGACAGATTTGTTGAAAAACAAGAAAAAAATAACTGAGTAGTCTATGGACCTAGCTCAATCTCAGACACGATCAAGAAGTTGAGCGCTACTTCAATCAATCTTTGCTGTTCCACCAACGGGAAGACTCGCCATCCAACCATATGCGCATTTTTACACATCCGACAGTGTAAAGGAAAATCTTCATACATTTGACCGCGATAAAGTATTGCTCCTGGGACGCGTGTATCATCTACAAGAACCCGCCTATCTATCTCCCCATCCGTGCACAAACACATAGTATGAGCTGGGTAAATGCCGAACAAATTTGGTCCCTATTTTGAGAGGAGGGGGAGAAAAGAAAAGAAGAGAGAGCAGTAAGGATTAGTGCATATTTTAATAAGGATTAGTGCATATTTTAATATCTACTAACTTAAGCAAAACTGCTAGTCAATTAGTTATAGCACACACACAGGAAAGAGTGACGTACCTCTATGGGCACGACATGCTCAGCTTTGGACATGTAGTGCTGGCATCTCCTGCACACATAATATGGCTGTGTACTTTGCACTTCCTTCAATTTAGCAGCAGCCTTTTCATTGTACACTACCACCTCTTCTGTCGTGTATTCTCTCTCGTGCAGAATCTGAAAGTACGTCTTTTGCAGGTACTCCAAATTTCTTACATCTGGTAATTGATTTTCATTCAACAAACTCTCTGCCTTACCAACTGCGTACTTAATTCTCCAGTCCTGACTAGCACTAAAAGCTTCATGAATTCCTTCACACGGCACTTCTCGACACATAAAAGTTGCAAATTGCATGACATTCTGTCTCGCGATTTGCTTCTTCCTTTTCACCTCCTCCTGTTCTAAATCGTTCTCCAATTGTAGAAACTCCTCGCTCGACAACTTTCTCTTAAACATCTTTGGCCGAGGCAACTGTCTACTACCGCTTTTATCTTCCGCGACAGCAGATACAATTACAGTCCCATTATTGTCGATAGCAAGACTTACAGTGATGATTGGATCTGGCTCTCCCCTTTCAGCTGGTTCAATTCCACCAAAAATGAAGTAACCAAGAAGATTGTTTTCCACCGTCACTTCATTTTCACCTTCGTAAACCGCAACTTTAACGACTCCTAGAGCATCTGCCCCAGTTTTAAAGCTCTGTCTGATACATGTAGATGGAACCCTTGTGTACCTCGGAATGAAATTGCACATAGGCATATCTTCTGGACATTCCACTCCTAAAGTCATGGGTGTAACTTCTGAAATCGGCAACCTTACAGCTTCACCACTCAAACTTGCTGCTAGAATCGTCGCTCCCTGAGCAACACATGACCTTTGATTTTGAAATTCCCACAACTCGTTTACGCCACATAAAACTTTCAACATCTCTCGAATTATCGGAATGCCACTGCACCCACCAACAAGAATAACTTGATGAACTTGAAAAGTACGCGAATCCTGGAGACATTGCGCAACTGCTTTCTGACATTTACTAAACAAATCCTTGCTAGTTTCTTGGACCGTAGCTTGTGTTATTGTGACATTTAAAGCATAATCTTCATAGAAAGAGTCGAGGAAGATCGCTGTTTCTGTAACATTAGGATTCAGCAGTCTCATTCTAGCTGCTTCACATTGATATCTTAATCTGGTTCTACTTCTATCCTCAATGGAAATATATTCAAGACCGTATGTTTCCTCGAATTCTTCAAGACAATAATCAACTAATGCTGCATCCATATCATTTCCACCAAGACGAGTATCACCTGCGACAGCTTTCACTTCAAACCCTCCCAATCCTCCTTTAATCTTGATCATTGCAACACTCAATGTTCCGCCACCAATGTCGAAAACCAGTACATTTTCTTCTTTGAAGCTCACTTCTTGCTCACTTCTTGATTCAGAATCATCAAGTTTTTGTTTCTTCACTTGCTCACTTCTTGACTGATCAGAAGAATCATCTTCTTGACGTTTCTTTCCTAGTGCTTTGTTAAGCCAATTGTTGACTCTATACGCTATGGCAGTTGCAGTAGTGTCAGTGACAAGGTGCAAGACATTAATACCAGCCATTCTTGCTGCTTCAAGAGTAGCCATTTTCTGAGAATTGCTAAACAAACAAGGAACGCTAATCACAGCATCAATCACTACTTCATCTTCTCGGTTATAACCTAATTCTTTTTCTGCATATTCTTTCAAACTCATTAGAATCATACAAACAATCTCTTCGGGAGAGTAACAGTTGAGTGTAGATAAAGAACGAACAAGGAATCTTGGTTCATCATTCATACTAGGCACTACCTGAAACGGCCAGAGTCTAATCAAATCTTCTCCACCATCTATGTCTGAATACCTTGCTCCAATCAAACGTCTTGCATCAACAATTGTATTTGGTACATTCGTATCGAGTTGCTCTATCGCTTTATCACCGGTAATTGGTTCATTGTGATCTGTGAATGCAACACATGATGGAATTGTATTATTTCTTATTGCATTCCCTGTCCAGATTCCAATGCTACTGGATACAGTACCTATCTCAATTCCTACTATTGCTTTCTTGGGTTCCATTACTATCAAAAAATTGAGGTTTCTTCTTGATATTCAAGAAACAGAAAAGAAGAATTTTTGAGAATGAGAAGATTTAGAGAGAGAGAGAGAGAGGGAGAGATGGTATTGAATGGTAAGGATTTGAGACTGGAAAGAAGGTGTTTAGACTGTTAGAAGAGGTGAAATCCCTAATTTACGTCAATTTTAAGTTAGCAACTTCCGTAAATTCCTTCCACGTGCCTCTCTTCTGCGAGTTCAATCCCTCTACTATCTATCATACAGTATAAAGCTTCAGGGAGTTGAAGCTGGTTTATAACTTGCCTGGAAGCCGAATGTGTTAGAGCACAAGTGTGACTGTGCTGTGTTGACTCATCTATGCTCTACAGGTGTTCACCAGCTCATATCCAGCTGTGTCGGTTCAGTCTTTACCTTCTGTTGAGTCTGCTTAGACCCAACCCTAACCCACCACCCAACCCATGACCCACAAAAAAAAAAACAACCCAAATCCTACCCACCCTTACAGTGGGTTGGGTTTGGGTCACTGCTTTTGAAACCCACCCCTAGGTGGGTTGGTTTTGGATTAGAGCAAAAACCACCCTACCCAACCCACTAACCCACCACCTAATTCACTACCTTTAGATTTACCTACCCCTCATCCTAATATCTCAGCCGTCCAGGATTATATGCTTCAAACTTGCAGAGCTAATGGATGATTCATTGTTTGTTACTCTTTAAAATTTCGACTTTCACGCTTTTGTAGCCTTGAAGACTTTCAAACTTATTTCAGCATTTCAGACATTTGTAGTTTACTAGTTAATGCTTTAAGACTTAAATGTTATTATTGTAGACATTAAATTATATGGTTTTTAAGTTGTTTGAGCTTCAATTTTTGTCTTTAAGACTGTTTTATTAGGTGGCGAGGATCATATATTTGTCGGTAGTGCATGCAAAGTTTTGCCTGAAAAATTGGTGGGTAACCCACCAACCCACCCTACCCACCCACCTTAATGTTGGGTTGGGTGAAAAACCAACCCACTGTAAGGGTGGGTTGGGTTTGGGTAGACAAATATGAAACCCACCTTATGGTGGGTTGGCTTCGGGTTTAGGCAAAACCCTACCCACCCGACCCAACGTGCAGCCCTAGTTGAGTCATGTGTATATAAAGTCTAAGAGCATCTCCAATAGTGGGTGGAAAAAATCCTATGTGGAGGTCTTATTTAGACCTTCATTTTGAAGAGTTTAGGTGGATTAACCTTAAAACTAGAAAACTATCTCCAACCGTGGGTGTTATAACCTTTAGGATATCTTATGTGGATAAGATCTTAACCATTTAATTCAATTTAAAATAATTATTAATGGAATTTTTTTTTAAAATGGAGGGTCTTCCCGAAAGTCTAGTTAAGACTTTCTCTAACACCCTTTATAGTTCATGTCATCACCCCTAAACTCCAAGACCCCACTATTGGAGATTCATTTTCAAGAAAATTGGGTCTTAGATCTTATGTGGCAGTAAAAATTAAGACCTTCACCCACTATTGGAGATGCTCTAAGAGTTTCGCCAATGAATTGTGTGTGAGGAAAAATGTCTTCATCCACGTAGAATCCATGTTCATTTTTACTAAAATAATTCTCCAACCCTAACCTCTACAATTAATATTAGCATGACATGCCTTAATTTAGGGAAAACATCCTCTAAGTGAACCTCTAGATGTAGAGGTTCACTTAGAGGATGTCTTCCCATCCACGTCAGCTTTTATTAACTAAAATAAATCTAAATATTTTTTTTTTTTGTTAATAAAATCTACAAATTAAATTGAAATTTATATTACAACAAGGGAAGATACATATGGGTTGGAGAATGATTCTTTTTTAATCCTTATATTTAGGAAAACTAGTTATAGAGAATGTCTTCCCATAGTGCCACATAAAAAATTTACACAACCACCATCGGAGAAGCTCTAAGTTTTGTAATCATCTACTCAATCAACATTTTAACTTTACTTTCCTTTATTTCCTTTGCATTTACTTTCCCATATGAGATTCTTTCGGAATGTGCAGGTGCAAATAGGCTCAAAATGAGTTTTGTAATTTGTTGCGAGCCTCATTTGATGCCATTCCCTTGGCGTACATGATTTTGGTACAAAATAAGTGCTAGCTTTATTGGCTCTCCGTTCCTGAATTAGAGATACATGAAAGCCTTAGGCCGGTTCCTATGGTCCAAGCAAAACACAGACTATGCATGTTTTGGCTGATTATGGACCTAGCAAAGGGTCAAAACGACGTTGCAACTTTGCAACGTGGGATAGAAATAGTGTCGTCGATGGACTTGCCATCGGAAGATACTTCTTCCATCGACGTCGATGGAAATAGTGTCAAGGTCGATGGAATTTCCATCGGCGACACTATTTTGTCGGTCAAATCTACGGCTGTGATTTCTCTCGGCCTATATATACCCTCATTTGGTATCTTCTCAACTCACACCTTCACAACATTTGTAGTAGTATTCTAAGATTTACTACAATTGCGTACTCCGCTATCTATCTTTTTGCTAATTTCCATATGGCTCGTGGCAAAGCAAAAAACAAGGGGAAATAACATTTGCTCAATCATCTCAACATGAACCTGAGGTCTACGACGACGATAGTCAAGAAATGGGTGAAGGAAAGACTGGGAGAGGAAGTCGCGACCAATCGTTCACTGCAAACGAAGACATGATCATTTGTTCCAACTATGTACGATTTACTGAAAATCCCATTGTTGGTGCTCATTAGGACAATGCGACTTTGTAGGGGAGCATATTTGATCAGTTTGAGCAAGAAACGGTGAATGTCACTTGTCGTACAGAAGTTTCGTTGTGCAACCACTTCGTCACATCAATGCACAGGAGCAACTGTTTGTGGCCGCGATCGTGCAGGCTAAACGAAAGAGACAAAGTGGGGAGGGTGACACGCACGTCGAACAAAAGTGGCGCGAGGCATGGAAAACTGTTTGCCTATGAGGAGTGTTACCATATCTTGAAAATGTTGCCAAAGTACGACCCAAAGATGCTGCTCCAGATGAAGTCGGTCCCTAAAACTTCACCGCACAATCAAGGTTCATTGTACAATCAAGGTTCATCGTACAATCAAGGTTCGCCACACTCCCAGGCGTCTCCATCCTCGCCCTTTTCTTCCTCATTTCCCTCACAGATGGGGTCACCAGGTGCAGGAGGCAGTAAAGGAGGGGTCACGACTGATAAGGTGTCCGCAAATGCCCTTAAGTCCCAGATGTTTTGTGGCAGGAACCGGGCGAAGAAGCTACGACAAGCAAAGCCTGATGCTGTTGTTCAGGGGAAAGGCTTCAACATGGATGCGTATATGGACCACCAGAAAGAAACTTCCAAGCTACGATCGGCTGAACGCAAGGTCCTGAACGGTGAGTTTAAAAAAAGTCGGCTCTCCCAGGAGAGGTATGTGAATAATTATGACAAGCACAAGATCATGAATGCTAATACCTCAAACATGAATGAGGAACAACTGTATATCTAGAAGATGGACCTTGACCGGATTAAACGCCAGATGAAGGAAGAACGGTTGGTCGCACTGCAGTCAAGTGTTCATGGACCACCTACTATCCCGTCAGCAAATGCTGATGCATCTGACGTTGAAGCGGGAGAGGAGGAGGAAAGTATTTGGGCGGACCGGTAGCATGTTCATCATCATCGGCAAGGGCAGCAGTGTGTGTAGTAGTATCATTATCATCAAGGGCAACAATGTGTGTAGTAGTATCATCATCATCATCATCATCAAGGACAACAATGTGTAGTAGTATCATTATCAATGGTAGCATGTAGTATTATCATCATCAAGGGCAGCAGTGTATAGTAGTATTATCATCACTGGCAGTGTGTAGTAGTATCATCACCAATGGCAGCAGTGTGTAGTAGTATCATCATCAACGACAATGTGTGTAGTATTATCATCACCTTTGCCAATTGCAATTTTCCAATTTTCATCACCAACGACAATTGCATTATCATATCAGATCGACTTTTATTAATTTATCTTTTGCAAAAGGGCATGGCACACACTTTTTACTAATTATATCAGAACGACTTTTTTTTTCTTTTGCAAATGGGCATGGCACACCCTTTGTACTAATTATATCAAAACGGCTTTATATTTTGTAAAGGGCATGACACACCCTTTCTACTTATTGTAATTATGATCTTTAATTTTAATGAAAAACTCTAGTTATATAAAATTCAAATCTTCATTTACTTCCGAAAAAAAAGAAAAACCCCAGATTACCAAAAAAAAGAAAAAAAAAAAAAAACGAGAGAGAGGCGACCAGGAGGCGATTGAGAGGGAATCTGAAATTCCCTCTCTTTTTGCTCTTCCTTTTAGATTTAGACTTCCTGTAGGTTTTTCGTTTAATCCCCTTGTCTTAATCTTTCCATTGACCCCTTAGTTACACAATTCCTGTAAGTTTTCCATTAGATTCTAGGTAGTTACTATTTCTTTTGATGGTAGGTTTTTTAGTCGAATCATGCCTAGAACCCCTTCATTCTCTTCACAAAGCCCCAATACAGAGTTAGGATCCCAGGAAGATGCTTATATCCAATGCCCTTTCAGAGACTACGATGGCTGCAAGAATGGTGTTAGGCGGAGAGGATTTGCTAGAAGTTACATTCTTAAACACCTTAATGAACGACATCTCAACAATGATGAAGGAAAAAATCGCTGTAGGGATAGGATTAGCCAACACTTGGGTGTCTACAAAGCCATGGAGGATGTCCTTCTTTTACTGCAAATGTGGTTATGTTCAACATGTATGCAGTTACATGCATGGAGTATATCATGCAGACAACATGTGGACATCGTGCCAGGCCCTGGGAGAGATGCTAACTTTCTTTTCCATGGGATTGATAGGCCTGATGCCGGTGTAGCAGGTGGTGGCAGTGACACCACAATTGATGCAGGGGGTGAATCCATAGTTTTCAGTCTATCTTTGGAAACACTTGATAAGGTTTTCAAACTACAAATACAAACTGTGGACCGTATCCCACCCAAATGCAAGTTACTTTTCGCAAGAGCGCTGCAATCATCCCTTGATAAGGTAATTCTCAACCCCAGACTTATCTCTTCATGGGTTCAGTTACTACTTCTTCCGATTTGTACCTTGCGCAACTACACCCCCAAGAAATGTGCAGAGGAAAGATCTGGTGCACGAAATAAGTTGCAATTCGCCTCTATCAATCAAGCACTTAATCAGTGGAGGGATACAGATGGGTGTGCTAATTTGGTGCAGCGGGTTTTGGATGATTCTGTGCAGCAAGAAAAGAAAAAACCTCGCAGGAAGAACCGTCCTCAAGAGGCCATAAACTTACGTATCTGTCGCAGAAAACTGAAGGACGGATTATACACTGTTGCTATCAAGGTTTTGTCTTCAAATGGTGTTGCTCCTGACGATGATGATACCCTTGCAGAGTTAATAGATAAACACCCACCTGCCTCACGTCCTATAATCCCCTCCTCTCCAATTGGTGTTGACGCTGTGTGTGCTAGTAAGGACGTGGTACTAGGCAGGCTCAAGAGTTTCCCTAAAGGGACATCATGCGGACGAGACGGTTTACGCGCACAACATCTGTTGGACGCACTTAGTGGTCTGCAGCAGCAATAGCAGACGACCTCCTCACCTCAATTACTGGCGTAGTTAATCTGCTTCTTGGAGGTAACTGCCCATCAGAGTTGGGGGAATTCATAGCTAGCGCACCATTAACACCACTACGCAAGCCAGGCGGTGGTATACGCCCCATTGCAGTGGGTACCATTTGGCGCAGACTGGTCTCAAAGGTCGTTGCCTCTTCAGTTAGCCATCAGGTGGGGGAATACCTAAACGACTTCCAATTCGGAGTAGGCGTACCATGCGGGGGTGAAGCCATTTTACACTCGGTGAACAGACTATTGGAGGAAAAAGGTAACGTGAATTCATCAACAATGTTATTGGTAGACTTTAGGAATGCCTTTAACTTGGTCGATAGATCTGCGATGATTCAAGAGGTTCGACGACAATGTCCTACAATCTCTAAATGGGTGGAATTCTGCTACGCTAACCCAGCAAGACTATATTATCGGTCATCGACTCTATCCTCCTCTCAAGGTGTGCAGCAAGGAGACCCTCTTGGACCACTCCTTTTCGCACTAACGTTGTATCCCTTGGTGAGGAAAATTGCTATGGAGTGTACCCTTGACCTCCAGGCCTGGTACTTGGACGATGGAACTCTCGTTGGCGACTCTTTGATGGTCTCGAAAGCATTAAACATCATCCAATCCGATGGTGTAGCTCTTGGTCTTCACCTTAACGTATCCAAGACAGAGATATTCTGGCCTACTCCAGACCCCCGTTGTACAGCTGATGGCATATTTCCTCTTCAGATCAGCAGGCCAACTTCAGGGGTCAAGTTGCTTGGCGGTCCGGTAAGCGTGGATTCTCATTATTGCAACAGATTGGTTGCGAGTAGAGTAGACAAAACTATCAAGCTGATGGAGGATATACGCAAGCTAAAAGACCCACAAAGTGAGTTACTCCTTCTAAGGAACTGTGCTGGAGTTTCTCGTTTATACTTTACAATGAGAACCACCAGAATATCTGTTTTAGCCGAAGTTCAGTCAGTTTTTGACAGTAAACAATTCCAGTTCCTACAGCAACTGATTACCAATGATGGCCCTGGGTTTGGAGCTCTTCAACGGCGTATTGTCTCTTTGCCTATTCGAGACGGAGGCCTTGGTGTATACACCATGTCAGACACTTCAAACTACTGTTATCTCGCCTCTTACATACAGACACAAGCTTTACAAGCGTCCATCCTTCGCAACACAGGCATATCTGGTAAGAGCTCGAACTTCCATCAAGCTCTCGATAAGTTTGTACAAGTATGTGGTATAGAATCCTCTTCAGTTAACATCAGTGACACTGCCCCCCATCCAATGCACAACCTGGCAGTGCAATATTTTGATGCGGTGAAGAGGAACTTACACAACCAATACAACTTGACGGACAGAGATAGAATGCTATGGCAATGCAATAGGGTGAAACATGCACAAGACTTTCTACTTGCTGCCCCTGTTGATGGACTTAAACAAAAACTTGGTCCAAGGCAATTTAGTTCTATTCTCTGCTACAGGTTGGGCATCCCTTTGTTCGAGGAAGGTGAGTCTTGTCCGAATTGCGATAGGGAGATGGATATCTTCGGTGATCACGCATTACATTGTGCAAATGGAGTGGGAATAAAATTCTGTCACGACCTTGTGCGGGATACTATAGCAGACATGTGTGTTCGTGCAGGAGTTCCTGCGAGAAAAGAAGTCGCACTTGGTTTCCTTGCTCATGACGGAAGTGCTCTAAGGCCAGCAGACATTCTAGTCTACAATTGGGACAACGGTAGAGATACTTGCTTTGATGTTACAGGGGTTTCGCCTTTTACTGGAGGTGGTGCCCGCACTTTCGTCCCTGGACATGCAGTGGAAAATGCTGCAGCCAAGAAGCGCAACAAATATCTCGAGCAATGCTCTGTACACGGATACAGTTTCGGAGCTCTAGCCTTCTCAACCTTGGGCGAGCTTAGCGAAGACACCGTAGCCTTCTTGAAGAGATTGAAAAATTTTCTCGCAAGCCACGATGCTAGTACTAGGGAGGGAAATTTCCTTTTTAATAGATTAGGGGTCGCCATTCAGAAGGGGGTAGGAGCTCAGCTTGTTGCTAGG
>JAJJMA010000196.1:16019-29633 GCA_023529015.1 Papaver nudicaule
CTTTAGTCCAAAAACGTAGAAAATTATCCATCTACCCCTAATTCGCATGTGCGAACCCATATAACCACCACCACTGCGCCTACTACACCATTAAAAACTTTACAAAGTTCCAGATAAACTAAAAAAACACCTGAAATTCAAATTCCAGTCATCGAAGGAAATCGATTGAAACCGTCAAATTAATCCTCAAATTCAAAACCCAAATCAGTTACTAGTAACTGGACACACTACAAAAACCTAAATCCAATTTACATTTTCACCAAAAACCCAAGAAAACCTAGTTCTACGATGAAAAAATCATTCTAACCTAGATCTGCAATGAAGAAAATGCTCGAAATTCTCCAGAAATATCATACAATCAGTACATATCATCAACATCAACAACAAAAAAAAAAAAATTATGTACGATATGTATTGTGTCAGTACATAATATATGTACTGGGAGAAGTACTGAGTGAAAACAAGAAGAAGTTGAAAAATACCGCAAAGTTAATTCCGACAGTACATATGATATGTATTGGGGGCAGTACATAATATATGTACTGAGTGAAAACAAGAAGAAGTAGAAGAATATTCCAACGGTACATATGATATGTACTGGGGGCAGTACATAATATATGTACTGAGTGAAAAAAAATAAGAAGTAGAAGAATATCCTAAGTCAGATATTAGCAGTACATATGATATGTACTGTGGGCAGTACATATGATATGTACTGAGTGGAACAAGAAGAAGTAGAAGAATATTCCAAGTCAGATTTCTAACAGTACATATGATATGTACTGGGGGCAGTACATAATATATGAACTGAGTGAAAACAAAAAGAAGTAGAAGAATATCACAAGTCAAATACTAACAGTACATATGTTATGTACTGGGTGCAGTACATAATGTTATGTACTGAGTTCAGTACATAATGTTATGTACTGTATCTTCTTCTTCATAAATGTATTCTTAAATTTTCTTTTTAAATGTTCTTCTTCACAAATCCATCTCGAATCTACTTGTTCTCCTCACTTCATATTGAATCTTTCACCATCACTCATTTTTCTCTTTAAATCATCGCAAATTGAAAACAAAAAAACTAGATCTGAAATCAAAATAAAAATAAAACCCTATACATAGAGAAAAAGAGAATTCACATCATCTTGCCCCCATTAATGGAGTGTAGAAACGAGATAAATGATAGACGAATAATCTCATAGCAAAATCTCAATTGTTTTTCTTTTGTTATCTTTCTCTGCCATTAGGTTTTCCTTCCTTCTTCTTTCACCTTGTTTTACTCAATGTTTTGAAAACCGGACCGGACAGTGAACCGGAAAAATCACTGGGTCAGGATCAAACGATCCAACCGGTGGGTCAACCCAGGTTCACTGGGTCGATTAATAAAGCTATTGGCGAGCTGCGTCTCTCCTGTAAACACAACTGGTGTTTTATGACACGTCTTCATCAAACAGAGTTCAAAAGGGTGTTATTGTCATTTAGTTCACATCTTCCCGGCCGTTCATCCTCTATATTTTCCCCTCTCCATCTTTCTGTTTTTTCGTTCATTATTTCTTTGTTTTCCTGTATAAGCTAAAATTGGTTCTCCCTCACCACAGTATACCAAATACTCCATCAATATCTTTCTTCTTCTCCTATACTAGCACTTGTCTAACTGAACGTCGGAATACCGAATTCGAGTTCCCACTGATTATGGGTTTTGATTCACTAGGATGAGGATCTATATGGAAACGATGAGCTATTGTGTCTTTTAATTTATCAGTTGGATCATGGATGCTTTGAAAAAACCAAAAAATTATCCTTCCTAATTTCGATAACAATTGGGAGAAAAAAGAAATACGTAAAAAGCAACCGGGTCAACCGGCAAAAACCCAGCTGGGTCAGTTGGTTCACTGGTTGAACCGCCGGGTCAACCGGTTCTTTCTTTTTAAAGCGGTTTTTGAAGAAGTTAGTGGGTCAGTGTTGAACCAGCCCAGTTTTTCCACTGGTTCACCGGTTCACCGGTCCCACATGTGTGCCGCCAGTTTTTCTTCTTTGTGTGGACTAAACACTAAACGGGTTTTTGAATAGGACTAGGGGCTAAACTAGATAGTAAATAGTGGACTATTCACTGGATTCTACAATTATGAATTGATTGACTAATGTGACTGATAGGTATGAGACATTGTGTCAGTAAACTTTAACAAATCCTGAAAAGGAGATTGTTGTTTATGAACAGAAAGTTGGAGATGACTTTCAAAGGGTTTCTACTTATTACGGAAGGTTTCCTTGTTCTATAATTTTTATATTTGCTGAGGGAAAAAAATGTACCATCTCCGAAAATAACCGATAAACTGATGACAATGGAACTTAAAATCAACAATAGTATGATTTTAGCATGCATCTGGACTCTCAAATTTTTATCCCTCTCTCTCTCAAAAAAAAAAAAAAAAATAGAAAAAAATAATCAGGCTGATTAAGGCTTAGATAATTTGTCCCACTTGGCGACGATCGAGTCATTGCAGTTCTTTTCTTCTAGTCCTGTATCCATCAATCGTGCCATAATCGTCAAGGTCATTGGGATCAGAAAGATATGTGTGCTGGTCCACCAAATACGAGTGTGTGGAGGATGAACAACGCCACCAGCTCTCCATTGGGATTCTTCATAAAACGCTACCCTTCTCTCGTAGTCCTCCAACTGTACTTGCAAATAAGTCACCACCATACAATGAATGTCATCTTTTTCCTTCTGATCAAACAAATCCCACCTATCTTTATGTAAAAGAGGCATAGCCCGGATGGCCTCACCCCAATAGAATTGATCTTTTTGTCTCAGGTTCTCCGAATCAATATAGGCATTCCAAATCAACATATCCAGCTGCTCTCCCTCTGGATGAACAACAGCACCATCTCTCCGTTGGGATTCCAAATCGTCATTCCAAATCGTCATATTCAGCTGCTCTCCCTCCTTGTGTTCGCTCTACTCTTGCACGAATCGAATGGACCTAAAGCGTGGCAATCCTCCTCCTATTTATAGAGAGATACAGGAGGTCAGGGTTGAGCTTGGGGTTATTTATAGTTTAGAAGGGATCGTCGGAATCTGTTTCGGTTAGGAAACTACCGAAGAAATTGTATAGATTTTATGAAATCTAGTTATATTAGGACACGTAACAATCAGAAATTTGTACTTGTTGTCCTTGTTCTCGTCATAGACAAAAACATCTTCCTTCTATAATTGGTAGAGGGTATCAAGTATCAACGCCTGCATCAACCAATCCTTCGACACCGGCTTTCGTTTCATCGAAAGCCTTTAACTCTTGCACTCGATCATAGCTAGTAACTTACCCTGGACCAAATCCTCCATTATTGTGTGTAGTACATAGGTAGTCGGGGTTTAGAGGATACAAATGATTCAAGTGTTTGTGATATTGGATGATCTCATTTATAAATAGTTCACCACCGGCTACGCACCACAAAGTAAGCAAGCAGGGCACGTTTCTTAGTGTCTGCATGTTACCGAATTGTTTGTGGACAAGATTTGCAAAGGACCCATTCATTTACTGGTACAAGTAAAAAGGGAAAGTAAACGACTTAAACCGGTGGGAAAAAGAAAAATTGCCGAAATGATGGGAGACGGATGGTTTCGGTGGTTATCCACCTAGCAATGTGACTGAATCATAGGATATACTATGATGTGCAGTGGAGTCCGGTTTCATGACAGGGAGGTGCAATACATACGGTTTGGTGGATTTTTGCATATGGGCTTTACATGAAAGGTGTCGCACTTCTACTTTGGTGTCACCTTTACAAACCCAAGATCTTAGTAAGGCCGGTTCTTAAGGAGCTTGGAAACATCGTTTTCTGCTAAATTTGCCCACTATGGACTTAGCAAAGGAGGAAAGTAGTATGGCAAAGTGGTATTGCTGCAACTTTGCCATGTGAGAGGAAAAATCCATGACCAATGGAAAAAATATCGACCTCTTCTCATCCGATGGCTAGTATTTTGAGGCTTATATAAACTCAAAGATTGGCTTCGGTCTACTCACACCTTCTCTCGGTTTTTCTCATATTTTCTCTCGATTTCATTCGAATTCATCAAATTTTTTTCTTCCTATAATGTCAAATCCTTCATCTTTCCGCCATCTCGATCTATAGATGACATACTAGTAAGTAACTCAGAAGGAATCAAAAAAACAACCATCGGCAATATCTACTCCTTCAACAATACCTTATTCTACTCCTTCAACTCGATCCATAAATGAGATAATGTTGAGTTTAAGTTAGCGTGAACGAAAGAAAACTACTTCATCATCTACCCCTTCAACTCACTCATTGGGTTCTCTTCCTCTAACGCCAAACTTTGTTTTAGTAGATACTCACTACGCCACAGGGCCTGATTCCCAACGTGTTTTTTTTTCCGCATCTGCAACGTCTATTAACGTTGCGCCCTAGGCAATGTTTATTAACGTTGCGCACCGTTAATAACGTTGATGTATATATATATATATATATTTCTAATTAGGCAACGTTACGGCAACGTTATCTTACGTTGCGCAATGGGTGGTTTTTTTGTAAATAATTTTTTTGTGGGGTTTGTTTGGTTAGAAAATATTTTTTTATTTTTACTGATTTATTTAAGGAAAAAAAAAATCATTTCAAAACTTTTATTTTCATTTCCCACAAAAAATTTCACCTAATTTTTTATTTCCCTCCAAATTATTTACATTAACACATAATCATCAGCTAATTAATCCCTAAACTTCAATAATTAGAGCTAATCATTACTTATGATTACACTAATTTTTTTCCCACCATTTCCCAAATTATTTCCCCCTCATTCTCACACATGTCCCCACCACCGACAACTCTCTTTGAACTAAAAAAAAAACACCTAAGTTTTCTCCTCAATCTCACCGCCTTATCCATCTCTCTCTCACTCTCTCGCTCGAGCTCAACTAAACCAGAGAAGGAAAAAAAAATGAACCATAGAAGGAAGGAAGAAAACCAGTGAGATTCTTCGACCTATTCTCAGTAAATCTCTTCTTGAGATTCAATCTGTCGAGTTCAATTGAAGAACCTAGTTTAAAACCTTAAGAGAACCCTAGTTTAAAACCCTAATCTTCAGAAATTAATCTTCAAATCCACCTTCAAAACCTAAAATCAAGCTCAAATTTCTTTTAGAACTTGCATCTAGGTAAAACCCATAGATCAGATTATCTCAAAGATCTTGTTTTTACCCCTGATTTCAAAAGGTATATAAACCCTAATTTTATCCCCATTTTTTTTCTTTTTTGATTTCTGAAAAGAAAAGTCATTTCTTTATTTCTGCTTAGGGGTTTGATTTGTTATTTTGTTTTTCTTTTTTTTTTTTTTTGGTTAGGGTTTAATTTCTGGTTATTTCTGGTTAGGGTTAATTTGTTCTTGTATTTTTGTTTTTCTTTCTGATTTTTGATTTCTGCTTTTGTCTTTGAATAGCAGAGAAGATTGAAGTGTTGAAGTGCCAGGTATAAAATCTATCTGTTAAGTTTTGAGTCTTGTTTGAATGATTCATCTTGTTGTTGGTCTGTTAGTCACATCATTATATGCTTAACCAGAAAGTTAGTCTTGTTGGTCTTGTTGTTGTTGGTATGTTAGTCTTGTTTGAATGATTCATCTTGTTGTTGGTCTGTTAAGTTTTGAGTTTTGTTTGAATAATTCATCTTGTTGTTGGTCTGTTAGTGAGTTAGTACCTTGTAGATGATATGTTTAAGCATCAGTCCATGAGTACGTGTGTAGGATTGCAACTTCACATGTGTTCATGGTTGTAGAATGACCGAGGAGATTGACATAATTGCAATTGAAATCACTGACGAACAATGGGAAGCTGCAAACTTGCGAGTTCCGCCTGGGGTGGATAAACTTCTTCGGGAGGAGATATGTGATAAAGATTATTCTAAGGGAATGACTGACAAAGAAATTGGTGAGAGTTTTGATGAGCTTAAGAACGGATTTAGTGAGAAAGAACTTATTGAGGGATTTTTTGGGCTACGTTTATTTCCTGAGGAGACAGAAGAATGTGCCGAAGAGTTTGACACATTTGTAATTGAAATCACTGATGAACAACAGGAAGCTGCAAAATTGAGAGTTCCGCCTGGGATGGATAAAAAAAAATTTGGGAGGAGATATGTGATAAAGGTTGTTTTATGGGAATGACTAATAAATAAAAAGAATGTGCTGAGAACCAACTATACCGACAACCAGATGGATATGTGCAGTTTAAAGCGGTCAAGGCACATGTAAGCACATTTTGTTTCTTATAATGCCACACTTATTTGTCTGCTGTAGTCGTTGATGTTGATGCTAACCACCAAGTTTCTTTTATTAAAATGAAGAAGGAAGTTTTAGAAGCTAAAGAGAAGAACAAAGTGGGATCAAGGAGTAATGTGAGAAGAACAAGGAAAAAGAAACCTGCAAATCAGCGAAAAGATAAGCATCGTGGCTACTCATCCGCTATGTCAAAGAAGCAATGTGAGAAGGCGGTAACAGTGTGTTCTGCATTTGAAGGTCAATTGGAGTCGTTGGGTGGTAAAGTTGATGTAAGTGTTCAATTCTGACTTGTTGAGCATCAATGATTAAGTTCAGTTAATTCAGATGATTAAGTGCTCATTTGGTCTTGTTTGCAGGTGATAATACAGATGTTGAGTGCTAATGGTCGTGTTATGGATTCGTAAATTATGAAGATATGTTAGTGAGTCTGTACCGTATGTAGATGATAAGAATGTTGTGCGTTAGTTAAAATATGTTATTTAGTTAATGATATTATAGATAGATATGAGTACGTGTAGGATTGCACCTTCATATGTAGTATATATGTAAGCAGGGGAATGGTTAAGGCACTAGCAGCTGATGTGTTGATGGTTGTAGAATGATATATTTGCATTATTAGCTTATGTTTTATGTGTAATCTTGTGTGTTGCTGGTTGTAGAATGACTGAACCCTGTGATAAAGGGTGGATGTCAATTGAAGATAGGTGTAGTGCATTGTATAGACAAGGAGTGGATAATTTTATCAAATTTGCATATAAGAACAGAATTAGAAACTCCTTGTTCTGTCCATGTCCTTGTCGTCGTTGTCGTAACAAGTAATCATTGAGTTTTGCATTGGTTAAGAATGATTTAGAAGTTTATGGCATTCTTGGATCATATGTATTATGGTCTCTACACGGAGAGAAGCCGACATCAGTAGTAGCATCAGTATCGTTTGTTGGTCAGGACAAGGAAGAAGATACAGTTGAAGATGAAATAGTAGTGGAGGAAGTAGTGGAGGAAATTGTAGAAGACAATCGTGAAG
The DNA here is from genome assembly GCA_023529015.1 of Papaver nudicaule. Classification (NCBI taxonomy): domain Eukaryota; kingdom Viridiplantae; phylum Streptophyta; class Magnoliopsida; order Ranunculales; family Papaveraceae; genus Papaver; species Papaver nudicaule. The sequence goes on from JAJJMA010000196.1 coordinate 23,332, forward strand.
ATAATGGTTGTAGGTTAAATGACTTTGTTGATAATGCGTTCGGGGTATATGAAGGACTAAATGAGGATGTGGGTGTAGGTGCAAATGAACATCCTTTTGAGGAGCCAGAGCCTAATCTAGGTGAGAAATTCTACAAGTACAAAAAGCTAGCAGAAGATAAGATACCCAACATGTGAGAATGGTGCGACAACTCTTTCTGTCATTGTGGAACTGCACCATGTAAAGAAGAGGTTTGGTTGGTCGGGACACAGTGTTACTTACCTGTTGGGATTACTAAAAAAAGTGGTTTCCAGAAGGCAATACATTCCCTGAGAAGTACCCTGCTATGAAAGCTACGTTGAAAGATTTGGGAATGAAGGCAGTAAACATTCATGCCTGCATTAACCATTGTGTGTTGTTCCGAAAAGAATATAAAGATGGGATAGAATGTCCAAAATGTGGAGCATCTAGATATGTATTCATTTCTCTTAGTTTTTTTTTTTTTGTTTATCTCTGTCAACATGGATGTATCTTGACATACTAATTTGAACTTGTAATTTTGTTTCCCTCCCATCTAGGTACAAGTACAGGGAAGGCAAATATGGAGTTCAAACACTAACCAAAGAGCCTTGCTTGGTATTGCGGCATTTTCCAGTAGCTCCAAGACTTCAGAAGTACTTCACTATTCCATGGATTTCTGAAGATATGACTTGGCATGATAAAGCAGAATCTTCTACTGAGTATATGCGACACCCGATCGACTCTGCACAATGGCAGAACATGAAGAAGAAGTTTCCTGAGTTTGCAAAGGAAGCGCGAAATGTGTGGCTTGGGATTTCTACAGATGGTTTCAATCCTCGCGGCATCCAATGTACCAGTTACAGTTGTTGGCCAGTCATCTTAGTTCCTTACAATCTGCCGCCATCACTGTGTATGAAGAAAGAATTTCAGATCATGGCGCTACTAATACCAGGACCTAGGGCACCGGGTCAAGACATATGTGTTTTTCTAGAGACGCTAATAGACGACCTGATTGAACTTTGGAAAGGAGTTGATGCTATAGATATGCATCTAAAACAGTCATATAAGTTGAGGGCAATACTGATGTGGGGTATACATGATTTACCTGCTTATGGTAATGTTATTGTTGTGTAGTTCATGGTTACAAAGCGTGTCCAAGATGTGGAGATGGGACTGAAAGCATTTGGATGAATCACTCGCGAAAGATTGTATATAGGAATTTCCGAACATTTCTGAAGTCAACTCATCCTTTTAGGAAATGCAGGCTATTGGGACTGAAAACAGTGGAGAAAGGATTGGCACCTGCTCGATTAAGTGGAGAAGAAGTACTGATGAAGACGAGAAATGTTCATATCTTCCTGGCAAGCTTACCCGAGATGGAAAGAAGAGAAAGAAAGATTTTTATGAAGTTGTTGCTGATGAACCTAATGCAACAACTAAAGCATTTTATAAAAGTCCAAAGTTGTTTGATATTCCATCATGGATCTCCAATTCTTATCGCCATTGCCTCGATGTGATGCACTGTGAGAAGAACTTTATTGAGCATCTAGTAGATGCAGTTCTCGATATAAAGAAGAAATCCAAAGATAGTGTATGTGCAAGAGAAGATACGAGGGAACTGAATATTCAAAAAGAGCAGTGGATCACTACGAATTCTGAAACAGGAAAAAGTGTATTGCCTGATGCTCCTTATGCTTTGAATCCGCAGGAGAGAAGAAACTTTTTACTGATACTGAAGAACATCAAGTTTCCGACTGGATTTTGTTCAAATCTTGGAAACAATGTCACAATTGACCCTCCTGGTTTGCATTGTTTGAAGTCGCATGATTATCATATCAATATGGGGACTTTGTTGTCGGTGCTGATTCAACATGCTTTCCCACGCTACCCAGAACTCTGCAGGGCTCTTCAACAGATCAATTTGTTCTTTAGAATCTTGTGCTCAAAGGTTCTTACTAAAAGTGAACTTCAAGATGCCAAATTCATGGTCGCTGAGGCTATGTGTGTCCTTGAAAAATATTTTCCACCATCTTTCTTCGTTATCAGCATCCATCTTGTTGTTCATCTTGCTGATGAAGCTCTAACTTGCGGACCAGTTAGATACCAATGGATGTATCCTCTTGAACGGTAATACTTCAGACTTTGTTGTTCACCTTCATTCCATTCATTTATGATATAATATCTTACAACTATGTTTTTATGCAGGTCAATGAAGTACTATAAGAACCTTCCGACCAACAATCGATTTGTGGGAGGTATTATTAAGGAATCACAACTTGTAGCTGAAGGAGTAGTTTATGCAATGGAACATGTGGCAAACGCAAAGGATGGCAATCACAGAGCTACACGAGAAGCGTTCTTAGATGGTGATTCTGAGTATAGCGATGAAGGCCCTTTGGGATATGGATATAAGAGTGTTACTCTTTCTAGTGTGCAGTTCACACAAATAACTAGATGGGTGTTGTTTCGCCGTGAAGTAGAAGGTCTTGCAGACTACTATGTGTGAGTACTACTTATATTTGAGAGTTAATGTATGATTATTACTTCTTATGTTGGTACTTACTGCCCTCACTTCTAACTGGTTTGCAGTGAATACTGTGAGGAAATTTCACTGAATACAAATGGGAATGGGATATCGAGCACCAACAGCGAAGTAGAACGACAAACAAATTTCATAGGTTGGTTGTATAGAAAGGTAAATATGTTAGAACTATAGTAAACATGCTACGATTATTTGTTATCTTTGTTATACTTGAGTTTCTGCTTTAGTGTATATTGTAATATCCTTGTTGGCATAAAATCATTGATTATTTGCCTTGAAACTGACAAGTACTGTATTGCTTGCAGTTGGTTCAATAAGGAAAGATGAACTCCAAATTGTGGCGTTACGTAAAAGGTCATGTTGGAGCGAAAGAATATAACAAGTATCGGGTTAATGGTTTTACCTTTGTACCCAAGTCCCATGAGCTAAATCGCGTTACACAAGATAACGGTGTTTGCATGGAAGCAACAACAACATATGTGGCAAGTCGTAAAGATAAAAACCTTGTCAAGGATGTGACCAAGTGGTATGGTGTGGTAAATCATATATTGGAGCTTGACTACACAGACTTTAAATATGTGGTATTTTATTGTGATTTGGTGAAGGTGGAGAAAAGGAGTTGTCGGTGTAAATTCAGTGCTGATGGGATCCTTGTACTGGTTAACTTGAAAAACTTCAGGAGGTTTCAGAGTTACTTTGATGAACATGTGATACTTGACTTTGAGGCATCAAGTCTTCTATTCAACAGATTTAAAGGATCCTGACTGGTCTGTCGTGCTTCACTCAAAGAAGCGTCTAACCGTAGAAGCAGATGACTTACTTAAGTCGCAGTTCGGAGAATTCCAATCGATTTTTGTTGATGAACCCCATTTGAGAGATTTGCTAGAACTGCGCCGTAACTGACATTTGTGGCTTGTGCTTTGAGCTTTTATTTGGTTATCATATTAGAGTATCTTTGTACTGGGCTTAATGTTGTATTGCTTGTGCTTGTTGGTTACCATATTATAGTCTTTTTGAGCCCTCAGATTCAGTCTTGTGTTGTTTGAACTCATGTTTATTGGTTATCAGTGTGATTTGTGTGATTTTAGTCATGTGATGTTTGAACAACAGCAAAGCATAAATATTGTTGTACTAATATTTCTCCTTTTATTTTGCAGTACAATGGAACAACATCATAGCACGAGTTCTCGATTTACAACTTCGCAGCATCAAAGCATGAGTTCTCGAGCTACAACTTCGCAGAACGACGGGAGTAGCGCTTCTACAGCAAAACCAAAGATTAAGGTCGGGCTCGGCATTTCTGGCAAGCCACGTGATCCTAATGCTAACAAATTCTCCACCAGGGCAGGAGATATCATACGACGTCATATTCCTATTAACATAGAAGACTGGAGGAACGTGTCGGATAGCTTCAAAAATGATCTATGGCATTATTTGATGGTATGTTTACTCATCGTCTCCCTGATCAACTCCAGAACCTCTAACACCAAATTTATCAATTGGAGCTTTAGATACCCCTCCTGAAGTAACTCAAATAAAAAGAGAGCCTCCATGGGTAACAGCTTTAGCTACACCATATATTCCAGATACACCGGGTCCAAAATTTGTTATGCGTCAACGAATTAAAGATCTTGAAACATATACCATTTGGATCAAAAGTTATACCAGTGCAATCAAAAACAAGTACTTGGATAATTATGAAGAGGAGACAGTTTGGAATGTGGTACATACAGGAGAGTACATAAGCATGTCGAGAATAAAAAAAGTCATACGATATGCAATGGACGTCGACTCGCTCCACATATGTACTATGTCAGTGCTACAAATACAACCAAATTCTAGATGTCTACAAAGGCGACAAATTTGCAGTCCATGTGGAATATACCAAATTCAGTGGAGAGTCTTTCATTCATTTTGAAGCTGCCCATGAACTTCATAAATCCGAGTTTCCTATTGAATAAACTCATTGCTAAGTTTGGGCATTACAAAGATTGTCTTCAAACATTGTTTTTTGCTAAATTTGGTCATTGCAAAGGAAATAGTTAATAAAATAGATCATAAAATAGAGTTTGTTAACTTTTGATAATAATTTACAATATTGCGCCTGCCTTTTTTCACAAAATATAACCCTGAAGTTCATTTAAAACATATAGATGGACTTCATGAAAATCTCTGACTTTGTACCACTGGTTTATCTTCTTCAACAACTTCAGTTTGTTGCTCTCTCTCACTATCTTTGAACCCATGTTTTAAACATATAGATGGACTTCCATTCGATGTGTTCTTTGTAAGATTTTTCTGGATTTTTACCAGTTCAAACAACTTTCAAATGTTCTTTGCCTTTTTCTTGAACTCTTCTTTGCCTTTTAGCTGGAAACTTGAGTTGGTTAATTTTCAAAACTTGAATATTTCTTTGCTTTTTTGCATTCTCTATTTTTCTATATCCCTCACAAAGCTTGCTAACAACAGCTTTTCATACAACTCCAGACCAATCAATAAAATTAGTAACTTCTCTCATTTTAATTATCAAAACTATATAAAGAAATGAGCAGAACATAACAAGAAAATAGTAGAAACTATAGGTGTGATTTCTACATCCAAAATCACCTCTATTTATAATCGAGGATTTTCCATCGATTTGAAAATTTGTTGCCAAAGAGGAAAAAACCATTGATGGTCGATGGAAAAACCACTGATCGGTGGAATTTCCAACGATCGATCATTTTTCATCGACCATCGACTGATTTTTCATCGATCATAGTGGCATTTTGCCTTTGCTAGTCCACCTATGATGGCAAACCTTTTGATTTGCCATCCCCCTTAGGAACCGGCCTAATCTTATTGTTTCTGAATTTTAATGTTATCAATATCAAGGTATGCTGAAGATATTTTATCATAAATTTTTTCTTATTGATTTTTTCAATATGTTTTTTTTTCCTACAAAACGTTTGGGTTGGTTTCTGAGATCCATATCTGAAAAAGGAGGGGTACCGAAATACGACCAACTTTTCGTTTGGGCTCGTGAGTCTTATGGTTAGGTTTGGACGATCTCAAAAATCAATATCCAAACCTAGATAACCGGAGTTGTGATCTAGGGATCAACTCGACAAAGACAAGTCTTTGGAGTAAACTCGAGGGTTATGAATAACGTACTTCTTGTGTTTGCTTTTAATTATATGTCAGAGTTTATATAGTTGCGGAAAGGAAAAGCACACAAGACACCAGAACGTTTTTTTTAACGAGGAAACTACCTTGTAGAAAAACCTCGGGACCTCGTCCAGATTGAACACCGCCCAGTACAAACTGACTACAAACTCTAGCCTACTATAAGACTTCGGCCTGGGATGTAGCAGAGACCAACTCAAGCCCTCCAAGTGAATTGGCTACTGTCGCACACCTTATGTCTCTAGATCCCCCACAGAGCGTCACGCACTTGATTTCCCCAGCTGACGTCCTTTACAGGCCTAGGATTTGCTTTGACCGCTGTCAAAGGCTTGTGTCAGCAATACTGGCTTTGCAACCTAATTGTTGACGTATGATCGAATTGTCCTCTATTAGTTTCTCATACACAAGTTGACTTCCTTTTGATTGATCCAGGTCATACGGAAATCTACTTTACAAATCAGGGCTGACAAGCAAACCGAGTAAGCTATGCCCAATTTGTCTCTACCTCAGTTGTACACGAAGAATCAATTAAGAAACTTGTACAACCGGAGCTAACTAGGTCTTACAACACCGAGTGCAGCCGTGCGTTGCTACC
>JAJJMA010000196.1:36226-57594 GCA_023529015.1 Papaver nudicaule
TGGTAAATGGATTAAGTTATACTATGCATAAGCGGATAAAGCCAGGGGATAATGGCAGTCGCTCTACCTGCTTATTGTTATTCATCTTACTATATGTAAACCTCTGAAATTAAAAAAAAAGAGGGGAAGGGAAACAAAAGCAACATGCGCCCTATCCCATTTTTCTTTTTTATAATTATTTTTTGGTCTTATGGGCACCGAAAACCCACTCAGGAGCGCACTGAACACGCTGCCTCAGGAGCGCACTGAACACGCTTCCTCTTATAACAAAATCGATTTAACACAAGGGCACTGATCACCCTGGTCGATTGGGCACCGAAAACCCATAAGAGCGCACTGAACACGCTACTTAGTCACAATTAATCCAACACAAAACACATCAACATTAGCCCACGGGGCACATAAACAAGAGCTTTTCAAAAGGACATTAATACAGACAACGGCATACGTAATAAGCCTCGTCTCTCTCTTTTACAATACTAAGCAAACATAAAGAAAAATTAACTGCTTACAGAAGAACGTACCCTCACAAGTATAAGGGACACTGCAACTCATATCAAGCATTGGTCAGTTTGACCAGCTCAGCCTCACATTCAGCAACGCACTGTGCGACAAAATCAACAGAGTCCTGTGCATGTTCCATATAGCCTTGTTCTCTGGAAAGTTGTTGCACGAGGTCATTATAGCGATGACGCGCCTTACCTTGTAAGATTGAATCCGCGCCCGCACGACGAATCAATCCCATAGTCTCACATTGGTCAGAGAAGGCCGCACGTATGTCCTTGCATCGATGCTCATGAGAATGGAGTAAACCTCTAGTCTCTAAAAGGACATCACGTAAGCGCTTTGCTTCCTTCTCAAGATTAACACGAGCCACTGCGCCAGGAATAGCAGGAAGAGCCAATACCCACAAACCATCCAAAGATACCATCTTGACTGATTGAAATGAAACAAAACAACAATTGAAAACGCTTTTATACTGACAGAATTGGTGCATTTAATGTAAAGAAAGCCGCTCCGGGCATGAATGACACGTGTTCCATAAAACGCGTTTGCATTAATTAAAACAAGCCATATACGGCATCTACATAGGAAAAAAGGACTATACCAACGGCATGACCGCGCCTACAGCCATGGCGCGTCTACAACGCTCAAGTTCCTCATCAACATCCCTAACAAAACGTTCGGCCTCCAAGAGGATACTAAGAGCGCTGGTACGGCGGCTGTGAGTCATGTCCATCCGCCAACGAAGCCCTGTTTCATTATGAGAACCAAACTGAACACCAGGAGCATGGCCAGCGACACAAGCGGCCTCCCACTCAGCATGATGATCATTCCAAATCTGCTGAAGAGCCTCATAATCTTCTCGCCTATGCATAACCAACAGTTCCATTTCTTCCTTGACTGATTCTAGTCGACCGATTTCACGTTCCAGATCCAAAGGAGTAGACATAGATGGCGCCGAGGACAAGGTTACAAAATAGCCGCGTAAGCGAAACGCCATTTGAGTTTGTTTGCAAGAAAGAGAAAAGAGAAAAGAAGATGGGATGAAAGGAAAATTAGAAAAGAACACATATATATACACACTCAAAGGTCAACATTCAAAGGTTACATTTATTACTACACGGAAATCGAAAAGACAGCCCCATTAGACATAAACACCCCTTTTAGACACTTCGACTCCGAAACGAACGAAACAATACGAAAGCACGGGCCAATGATACATTTATTATGCGCAGATCGCGAGAGACGTCATACAAACTCAAAGTAGAGAATACTCGTCGCGCCCTACAACTCCGAAGGCGCTCCAAAGAAATTTCATCAGGCTCGTGCCCAGACAGTCTCATCCCCTCCACTAAGGAGTTCACTTCGGCAAACTCAAGGCAAGAGTCATCCGATAACTTCCCAAAATAAGCAACTACTACAGGCAAAACAAAGCTCGCCCTACGCAAACGACGAATTTCATCAACAACCTCCTCGCGAGATAGCGCCATCCACCCAAGTGTCTGGAAACAAAAAGAATGAGAGGATGCAAACAAACCAAATAACTCAGAAACAAAACACATATTCTAGCTATTTATACAAAATTGGTCATTAATACAAGCATTAAAGACTAAACACGAAAATCAATATCCATAACCCAAACGTCAAACAATCAAATTCTTCCTCGTTCAAATAAAAAAAAAGGACACTCCTGGGGGGGGTGGAACGGGAAAGAATTCACGATTCGGCCTCGAATTCAACCAACTCTTTCTGCTTCGCTTTCAGCTCTTGATTGACCTGCGCGACCTCCTGTTCTAACCCACCAAGGGCGTCAATAACATTACTGAACTCCAAGGCAACCCTCATCTGCTCTTCAGTCTTGGCCTCGACTTCAGTCATCAACCGCTCTTTTTCCTGAACCAATTGCTCGATTTCGGCTGATAGCTTTGAGGCTCTGGGATCAGGTTTGGTCCTCACCTTCTTTAACAACTCCTACAACCAGGCGACGTTGAGCTGCATATACTCTGCAATTGAAAGGATTCCCTCCCATTTCGCCATCTGATCCTCAGAAGGTGGATCCCGTTTAGCGCCATAAAGACCGGTAGCCACGACCAACAGATCGCGGACCATTTTCACTTGTACTGCCGCCCCGAGACAACTTGCCATCGCCGAAGGCACGAGATGGCCATGACGCCTCAGAATTTTGGTATAAGTGCTCACGTGCACTGATGGGACCCAGAACCCTTGGACGAGCTCAAAAACCTCATTTTCAAAACCAATCTCTGAACGTTCGAAGGTTCGTTCGAACAAGGGGAGAACAACAGAATTACGAACTGCGCTGGCAGGAGAAGAACGAGCCGTGTTAGCAGAAGAAGAGCGAGTTGTATTAACAGCTGGAGAGCGAGCTGCAACGGCAGCAGGCGAACCCAACACTGCAGAAGCCGAGGGCCGATTGACGATCTTATCATTTCAAGGAGGCAAAGAATTCCTCATGCGTTTCTCGCTACCCGCGCTATCAGTTTCCTTGATCACGCGCTTTACCATATTCGCTTCCTATCAAAAAATATATTTATAAAATATATAATAATAAGTCGATAAGGTAACACCAAGCGAAAGTGATAAAATACTCAAGATAAGCCGGCGTGACTCACCTGCTCAGAGGGCGCTGAAGTCGCATCCTCGTCGACGTATGTATCACCTGCTTGCTCGTCTAAACAACCCTCTTCGAAGGAATATGGAGCAAAAAACGTATACAAACTCAAAACTCTCTCAATTCGCAGAGAAATGAAACAGATACTAGAGCCTTTATATAGAATTTTTTCCTTTTGTTTTTTGTCGTTCGCTTAAAAAAGGGGATTAAATGCGCTCCACGTGTAAAATTTAATGCATACCTGGGTCAGACAGTACAAGGGCAGAAGAAGACGGGCCCACTGGGTGTTCTCTCCCTGACATCGATGAACTGAAAGATTCCAAAATGGAAGACGGGGAGTTCAGAGGATTAACCTCACCGCGCCTAACGGAACAAACCAAAGGTTGCAAACGGGTCAACTTCATCACATCAGCCGGTTTGGGACCAGCGCTTTTGTTACGGTGTTCAAGTTCCCTCACAAACTCTGGATTGCTCGAGCGAGCAGGGGTCTGTACGGAGGCGGCACGCTTCCTTTTCGAGGAGACTGTCGGACGCGCATGTTTATTACAAGACTTGTTAGAAAAGGAGGACATACACCGAGGAATGGGGACTACGCCCGCTTCCCAGTTTCGTTTATCAGTCAAAGCTTTCTCACGCCACTCATTCTCGGGCATATTAAGCCACTCCTCCAGAGAGCGCTTACGCGGCCCTGGATCATGAGCGTCGTCAGGCTACGTGCAAGCAAAAACTTAAGTAAACACAAAATCTATAAAATGGATACAAAACATCGAATTGATATGCCAAAAGGACGGTCACTCACCAACACAGTACTAGGCGCTGAAGGCGACGGTTTGGGGACTCTGGGTGTCCGCGATCGTCCTTGTCCGCCAGCAGCTTTTGGGGAGGGAAGGGGGACTTTCCTCACTTATGCTTCACAACCGCGTCAGGATCCAAAGGAAGAGGACCCCAAGCTGTCTCAGAAGAATTTCGAGCACGACCCTTGTTCCCGGGAACTAGCCTCAGAGGTTCTCCCTCTGAGACTTGGATCGGATTGATAATCTTACCCTATTCACAATCATCTCTTAAGCTCTTGATCAATCCTGCCTCTGCAACTTCCGGCGCAGGCAAGTCCTTCTTTCTTTTCATTTGTTTTTCTTTTCATGGCATCTCCTTCTAAAGTCGATGTTCTCATCTCAATGATGAAGAATTTAGGCTTCAAAGATGATTCTTTCAACATAAAGGTTGTTGACGCTCCGAGCAGCCGGCTGACTCCAGAATTGGTTGAGGAGTTTAGGTGCAATGAGAATAGGCTCTTGGTTACATTCCACCAAATTGATGCTGGGTTGATTCCTCCTTTCTACCGGTCCTCCAATCCTTTGTTTCTTGAGATTCTTTGTGCCCATCCTAGCCCTTGGGGGGTAATGCAACTCACTTGTAGTTCAATTCATCTTATCAACCAGTAGGTTTCTCGCTTCGAAGATAATTCCGAGGATGGCTCCACGGCGAAGTTTTATTTTACCGCCCAAAAATTCTTTCATCACTATGAACCATTCTTAACGCTGGACAACGAGTTTGCCCCTTGGGGTGTCAGTTTTCGAACTGTGAAGGGGGGTGTGAATATAATCCGAGGATCCTTAGACTACTCCAAGGATTAAGATTGGTATTCAGAGCCTGTGCTTCTGGAGGGTCCCATTCTTTGAGGCTGGAAAGATGCAGGACGTTTCTTTCTTCGGACCCAGTTCGATGTAGGTCATGAGTTCTTGACTCAGCACCTGTTTACAATCCACTTTCTGACAAAGAGAAAAGGTTGTCTCGCCAAATTTTGAGGAAAGGCAAAGGTGATTCTGTGGATGCTTCGAGTAGCTTAAAGCGCCCCCGATCAGATGAGGAGACTACGGAACAGGTAACAAATACCTTTTTGAGATATGTTTTTTATTTTCTAGAGTATGAATACTTGCCTCTATTTGTTACCTGATAAAGAAGGATTCTTATTTGTAGGGGGATGCTGTTTATGTGGGTGACCTGAGTCTAAAAAATGAATTGGTGGGTTTTGAGTTCGGCGATGTGTGAGTGTAAAATTTGCAAAAATACTTCATACCTAACAGCCATCAGATCTATGATTATGCTTAACAGTGTTCTATCATATAAGAGTGAGAAGAGAACAAGAACAACATCGAAGATAATACATAAGAGAATATGCAGGATAAGAACTAAATTATTCATTAAGCCTTGTGATAACTAATACATGGATATGATCCTTAGAAGTTTAGAGGAGAAAGCTAACCTAATCTCACCCTTCACAACTTAGGTTACACTTAAAATCCAACCTCTACAATGTTTCTCGAGCTCGCCTTATATAAGCCGAGTTGGTGGTGGTTTACAGCTAATAAGATAAGCTACCCAATCGTGGTGGTGTCAGAACTTGTCGAGTAAGGCGGTTCCTTCGGTGATACCTCCGAAGATGACCTCCTGCTTCGATGATCTAGGCGAGTCTTCTATCTTCGAGCTTTCCTTCGAGGCAACTCTGCAGGCTATTCCCGAAGTATGGCTGCGATATCTTATGGCAGGGCCTGGTCCTTCTGATCTTGACACGTGTCCTAGGGTGTTTTACCCTCCACAATTTGCCTCTTTCCTTTCCTTGTATCGAAGATGCATGGGAAGGAAATTTCTTCTTCGCTATCCTTCCTCTCACCATGCACCCCACTAGCTGCCAAGTGTGACGTTTCATGTCACGTTCTGCATGTTCCCGAGATTTTAGCGACCTTTTGACCTTGCCACTGGAAGCGCCAGTTTCCCTTCACTATTTAAGTTTTGGTTTCTCCCTCTAATTTTTTTTAGCCTTTTCGTACCATCTTCCACAGCTCCGTCGCTCTTCTTCCGAAACCCTTGAAATTGTATCTTTTGATCGGTTACTTGCTTGGTGTTACTCCGAGGATAACTCTCCTGCTGGCTCTATAGCGAAGTTTTACTTTACTGCCAAAAACTTCTTTCAGCATTATGAATCGTTCTTAACGCTGGACAACGAATTTGCCCCTTAGGGAGTCGGCTTCCGGACTGTAAAGGGTGGTGTGAATATTTTTCCAGGGACTTTAGATTATTCTATGGACGAAGACTGGTATTCGGAACCCGTGCTTCTGGAGGGTCCCATTCTTTGAGGCTGGAAAGATGCAGGTCGCTTCATTCCTCGGGCAGAGTTCGAAATAGGACACGAATTCTCGACTCAACATCTGTTTACGATCCACTTTTCCGACGAAGAGAGAGAGCTGTCTGGCCAGGTTTTAAGGAAGGGCAAAGGTGTTTTTGTTGATGCTTTGAGTAGCTTGAAGCGTTCTCGAGCAGATGAGGAGACTATGGAGCAGGTAACAAATACCTTTTTAAGATTTATTTGCTAGATTATGAATACTTGCCTCTATTTGTTTCCTGAGGAAGTCGGATTCTCATTTGCAGGGAAATACTTTATCTGTGGGTGGCTTGAGCGTGAAAAATGAATTGGTGGGTTTTGAGTTCGAGGGGAAGACCGAGGTTGCTAGACCTCGCAAGAAGTTTGTTTTTAAGAAATCATCCAAAGTAAGTTTACTGCATCAAGGCAAGGTACCATCAAAACCTTCGCGGAAGAAGGTGAAAACAACTGCTTCTTTCAAGCTGTTCTCGCCGAAGGATGCTGATGTGCCTCCTGCCGATGAGACAATCGAGGAGGTTGTCGTTGTTAAGCCAAATTTTGTTGTGCCGAGTGTGCCTGCCTCTGCCTCGGTGATGATGGCTTCTGCTGCTACCACTGCCTCAGCCATGGTTACCTCTGTTGTTGCAACCCCTGCCTCAGCTGAACCTTTTGTCTTATCTTCGAAGAAGATTATTCCTGTGGTTGATCTCCTTCTTCCTCGAAGGGATGGCTCGTCTGTCAGTATGGATCCTTCAAAGAATTTAGTTATCAGTTATCCTCGTAGTTTCAAATTTCCACCTGCTCCTAGCTTTGCTAGCAGACACCCTCAACCATATACTGCGAAGAGATTTAATTAAGGAGGTGTTTTTTGATAACTATAATCCGAGTGCTTTTACCAAGGAAGTCTCATCTCTCTTCGACGGTTATGCCTCTGATCCCCTGGGCTGCCCTTTGGATCCTGATTTTTTGCAAGAAACTTGGCGCTGTTTTTGGAGGCGATCGTCTCAGAATGCCGTATGATCTTCGTCATCCGCCTTTTTCGTATGAGGAGAACCTCGCTATGCTTCAAATGGTTCGTTTGCTTTTTTCTTTAAGCGTAAATAGTCATATTTTCTGAATTTCTAGCTGAGTATTTGGTGTCTCTTCGTATTCTTCGCAGGGTAATTATCATGAGTCTGGTCTTCTGGCCTATGCCTTTGATCAATATGGCGAGGCTGAGTATCACGAGAGGAAGTTTCTCCAAATGCGACAGGAGATTGCCGAAGAAAAGACTCGCAGTGCTCGCGAGAGGAAGAATTTGATATGTATGTATTTTGTTATCCTTTGTTTGCATTTTACCTTGTAATTTTATGCTGAGAAAATTTTTTTGCTGTCTAAAAAGCCGAGTTAGAAGAAGGGAAAAAGAAACTCCACGAGGATAAGTTAGCTTTAAGCAACTCTTGAGAGAGTCGCAAGCCTTCGCATAGTGCTTATGTTGATGGAGGTCATCAAGGTGAAGTCGATAAGCTTATAAAAGAGAGGAATCAAGCCTGGGATGACCGAGATTACTATAAGAGGAAGAGGCGTGAAGCTGAGGACCTTCTTGCCGAAGAGAAAAGGAAACGAGTTAAGGCCGAGCGCCTTCTTGAAGAGGAGAAAAATAAGAGTGGGATTATTGCCCGAGAGAATCACTTTTTTCAGCTGGATGTAGAGCGCCTATCTCGAGAGCAAGATGCTGATCTTAGGGAGAAGTCATTCATCGCCTCTGGCAGAGTGGTGATAGAGAATTTGGAGCGAGATATTAGGAATTTGAAGGTTCAGGCGTCTGCGCTGAAGAACGTCAATAATGACCTAACTGCCGAGAATGCTGCTTTGAAGAAGGGATGTAATGATATAAGCATGGAGCTTGCCAAGGAGAAAACTTCGAAAGATCATCTTTCCCGAATGATCGATGAATATCGGTTAGAACTTGCTAAATTTGGGGCAGCTTCTTCTGAAGATATTAGGAAAAGGGCTACCCACCCTCACTTTACCAACCAACATGAGGTTGTTAAGCACATGGTTGTTAAATAAAGTAGGGTTCTAACCCTGATCAAGTTGTTGTGATGTTGTTTGTTGCGTTTTTCATTTATCTAAACTTTTCTTGTTTCGGTTACTTGACAGGCATCGAAGCCAATCTGCAGAAGAAAGTTGCAGACGCTGAATTCGCGAGGGACGAAGCTTTCAACCAGTTAGTGCTTGAAGCAGACCAAAAGTTGGAGTTTGAAAGGAGAGAAAAACAATTGTCAAAGGAGTCGTCCGAGGAACAGCGACGTCGAACTGCCGATGTGAACAGGCTTTCCCGAGAGCTGGAGCTTGAACGTAAGCGTCGTTCAGAGGATGTGCAAAGGAGTATTGAGGAAATGACTGCCGAACGAGATTGTCGCCTTAAGTGTCAGCAGAACCTTAGGAATATGATTACTGGTTTTGCCCTCGTCAATCATCAGTTAAGACATGGGCGGGCTGTCGAAGAACTGCTTACTCGATCTGCCTTGACTACCTCCCTAGCTACTAGCATGGCTTGTCGAAGACATGGTCGATCGCTCTTTAGATCCAACGGTATTGAGCCTCCTACCTATGGGGCTGTTGGTGCAAGGGATGCTGACGCGATACTTCCGGGCGACGAATACTTGTTTCCTCAAGAGGTGTTTGTAAGGTTAGCTAGGGATGAAGCGCGAAAGAGAGGGCTGCTTGGGAAAATTCCTGAAGACAAAGTCCTTGATGATGATGAAGGCGATGGCGATGATGATTCCGATGATGACCACTCGGGAGGCTCCGAAGGTCTTCCCAAGGGAGACTTCGAGGGTGATTCTAAGGATGGTTCCGATGGTGATTCGAAGGGTGATCCAAAAGACGACCCCAAGGATGACTCGAAGGATGATCCGAAGAACAGTCCCAAGGATGATCCGAAGGGAGACCTGAAGGATGATCCGAAAGATGATCCGACGGGTGATCCGACGGGTGATGCGAAGGATGATCTCAAGGATGATCCGAAAAATGACCCGAAGGATGATGTTGCAATTGAGGCTGGCAGCCCTACCGATGATGCCGCACAGGATCTTGGTGACGCCCAAGTACCGAGCACTGGTGGTGGTGTGGGTGTTAACTTCGATAAAGGAAACAACTATTTGTTTCAAGAATCTTCGGCCGCGTATAGTGAAGAGAGCGAAAGCGGTCTGAGCCCATGAGGGAAATTACTCCTTCAAGACAAGATCACTCTGGCTTTCGAACTTATGAAGAGGACTTGGAGGCTGAGAGAAGGCTTTGGGATGACATGAGAGTCTTTGGAGATCCCTCCCCTCATCACGTTGTGTTATCTAGTGAAGTTTCTCCCGTGGTGTAGCTGCGAGTCTTTTGCTTTTCCTTTTGTTTTCTGATACAAGAACTTTTTGTACTTGCCATCTCCCATATTTTTTTGTGCTTGTATGCTGTGTTGACTATGTTTATAAAGAAGCCTTTTTGCTTGATTGAAGTTTTTTTTCCTTTTTAATTTATATATATTTGCTGGGAACTTCGTAATCAAGCACGAAGTTGCTGTTGCAATACTCTAGGCTCCTAAGGGTAGTCGATGCAATTCCAGGGCTTACTTCGATGTGGGAGATAGTAATCCAAGCTAGTAGGGGTATATGGATCACCCTTCCCAAAGGCTTTTAGCTACTTTCCTGTTTTAAACCAACAAGGCTATCGAGACCATAAGTACCTGTTTTGCCCCTGAGTACTGGGTGGTTATCAAGGATACCGGGTATCCTCCGAGAGAACATGGTGGTGTTCTGATAATCCATTGGTCCCTAGTAAAGTCGTGGACTGATGGTGGGTAACTGTTATGTATGCGCGTCGATAATGAAGTAGCTCATTGGGGGAGTGTCGGTCAAGGCTGGAGCTTAGACATGGTACTAATCTCCTATCGCGGCCTAGAATTCGACCCATCTGTATCTCGTTAGCCACCCTCAAGGCTATGTATCGATTTTTTAGAGGAGGTCCCTTGGCTGCGTGATTCGCCTGCTATTCCTGTGAATACAAGCGGATCACCTGCCTCGGGGTTCCATCCACCTTTAGAGGTAGATGTTATTCCCATTTATCGTCCCCTCGATGCCTCAGAAAGAGAGGTCCTCATGGTCGTGTGGTAGTGGGTTCAAATGCTTCATTAGCTTAAGTAGCTTAGATGCAAAGTACCCACCGCTAACGGGGTGTCTTGTGGGTAGAGGACTGTGTCATATAGCTCGTAGGCTTTTGGCGTTAAAGCCTTTTAATTTTATTTGCGTCAAGGCACTAGGGGAGATGGCGTCATGGGCCGTTTGCTTTATATGGCGTGAGAGACTTTGGAGGTTTGCCTATTCGGGTAGGACTTTCGCCTAACCAAGTAGGATCTGGAGTTTGGATCGAGGTATAGTGCCTCGACGAGTACAATATGTATATTTTTTTTAAAAAAAAAACAACAGGCCAAGCTTCTCCTTTTATTCGCTTATTCTAAAACTGACATTTCTTATGCGTTGCTTACATACGTGGTTCTAATCGAGGTGTTTCAGATGATTCCCCTCAACTGGGGTGCTTAGCTTCTGTCCTTCGAGATTGACTAGGTTGTACGCGTTGTTCCCGAGTGCTTTTTCGATGACGTAGGGCTCAATCCAAAATTGCTCCTCCGAAGTACCTTTCCTGGTGTCGGCCGAAAAAACCTCGCTGTCAGATTTGCACGATATTAGTGGCTTGTTACTGGACACGAGGAACTGCTCTCTGTGCTCGGTATGGTGACCTTTTCCTTTGCTAATAGGTCGAGTGCCTTGCTTGTGGATGATTGGCTTTTCATAGTAGTGTCAGCCATTCCAGCCTCAACGTCAGCTATGAACTTTTCTATGTAGGAGTCTGTTATCTTTTGGTGTTTGGCTTTACTCGGAGAATCCTTCCTCGAGTGTTCCCTCGCCTGGACATCGATTTCGTTGCATAGTCGAGCTTCGGTAGGGTCACCGAGGATTTCTGCGATTCCGAGCGGTGTTGGAAACCAGATTCTCCTGTGCAGAGTAGAGGGCACCCCTAGGATGTTGTGGAGCCAAGGTCTTCCCACAATTGCATTGTAAGGGGAGTCTATGTCAACTACACAAAATGATGTGGGATGTTCCAGCTTTCCAACATGAATTAGTAATGACAACTCTCCCCTGGGCATCGAGGGTTTTCCGTTGAATCCATAGACATTGTACGAAGAGGGCACCAAGGCTCTTTCATTTCCGAACATCTTATCATAGGTCCTTCTGAAGAGTATATCTACAGAACTTCCTGGGTCCACGAGTATTCTAGGCATCGCCGTCTTCTCGATGTGGAGTGTGATAACTAAAGGATCATTGTGTAATCTTCCCTCATCGGGAATGTCTGCTGCCGAAAAGAAAACTGGGCGCCTCTACCATTCTTCCAGCTGCCCTCTCATTGCTACACTTAGTATTTCCTTTCCCTCAAAGTCTCTTTTGTGAATTCTATAAGTGGGAATGCCTTCGAGATTTCGTCCACAGATATCTGCGTAAACTATGGTTGCAGTCCTCAAATCTTGGGACGCTACGGTCAATGGTTATTACGTATGCTTCTTCCGTCTTCTCCTCTGGTTGCGACTGATTTGGAGGTGGATTTGGTAGTTCAAGGAAGTGCTTAAATTTTCCTTTTGAGATAAAAAAGTAGATTTGATCTTGCGCGGAGACGCAGTCCTCTGTTGTGTGCCCATAGAATTGATGAAATTGACAATAATCCCTAGAGTTTCGAGTCTGCTTTAGCTGGTTTCCTCTGCTCCTCGGGTATCTCATCTCGGCTGCTAGTTCGGATTACTCGATGCTTCGGAGAGCGTCCTCGATGGTTACACACAGCTTTGGCAGCTTTCTGTCTTGAAATGCAGGGAAACTTGGTCTTTGTACTCCGAACTTTCTGCCTCCCTCCTGTCCTCTTTGAGCACTGCTGTTTTCAGATTCCCTTTGGAGTCGTTGCCTCTACTGTCATTGTACTTCCTATTGTCATGATATCTTCCGTCACCAAATTTTCCCTCGCTTCCATATCTTCCTGCATCGTCCTGCCTTTCTCGCTTTGAAAAGTCCCCTGCCTGGTGGTTCGTGGTTTGATCTCGCTCTTCGGGTGACAAGTTGCTTATGGAGTGGACCTGTTTTGATATGACTTCTCTCCCTTGGGTCGATTGCTCCCTGATTCGTCCAGCGTGATTCTCTCCTTTTGGTACTTTCGGAGATCTTGAGTGTCTCCACGTTCTTGGAGAAGAGTCTGTCATACAATGGATGGTTCTTATCGAGTGCATTTAGATATGCCCTCACCTTGTCTTTATTCGAAGCTCCATTTCCTACTTCGACGCACTAAGCAGTCCACCTGTCTGTCAAGCTTTTAATGGATTATTCAGGTCTGACTCTAATGCTGAACAGTTTCTCTACTCCTGGCTTTGATGAGTTGTTGTACAAGAAATGAAGTATGAATACTTTGGATAGCTCTTCGAAAGACGAGATCGACGTGGTTGTTAGTTTGCCATACCAAGCCAAGGCTTCCCCTTTCAAGCTGGAAGGAAAATACTTACAAAGCACCTTGTCTTTATCAGCATAAGCCAGGAATACTCGTAGATACATTTTGATGTGCAGAGTTGGGTCTCCTGACCCATCGAAGATTGAAGCAAAGATTGGCATGGTGCATTTTACCGGGATGGCTTTAGCAAGTAGCTCGGGGCTTAGTGGAGAACGGTTGACGTCGTTGATTTCTTGAGTAAGCTTCATTTTATCAGTCGGTTGCATCCGATTATCGAAGAGCTCTGCTCAAAGCATTTTAATTTGCTCCATCATCACTTGTTCTAGAGCTTGCGTCTCGGCGTTCTTCCTTGCCTGCTCATTTCGTATATTAACTGTATGTTGTTCCCTCTCGGACGTATACTAGGCTCGGTTTTTCCGCTCGAGATCACTATCTCAGGGTCCTTGGGGTCGTTTCCTTTGAATTTAGTGTGACTTCTTGTCGTTTGTGGGCGAAAGTGTCCCCTGGATCGTGATTCAATTTGAGGGCGAGAATGTCCCTCGATGCTCCCTCTGTAGTTTGATGCCGACTTCTCCGCATCTTTCTTGGTTGCCTCTGCTAATTGCTTTTTTAGTTTCCTTATTTTCTTATTTTTCTGAATCAATTTTTGGAATTGAGAAACCCTCGTGGTGTTTTCTTCGGTGGGTTGAGGTGATGGTACTGCTTCATTCGGTATGTCGTCCTCGCTGTCGTCTTCGTTGTTCTCTCCGTTTTCTTCTTGAATTTGTGGCTGAAGTGGTTCATTGCCTATTGGGAATCCTTCTCCGTCGGGTCACAGATCTTCTATTTGCACTTCTTCTTCGTTTACATGCTCTCTGTGATGTACTGTACTTGCAGCTACCTCTGGCGATAGTCCTTTGCTCGTTGAAAATCTGGTGTTATGTCTCGAGGATCCCGTGCCGTGCTTCGAGTATCCGATTTTTTGCTTCGGTATTTGATCGGATTTCGAAGTCATGTTGATAGCGACCTACAGAAAGCAGAAAACCCGTGAGGTCCATGGCGGTTGGTGCAGTATACTAGGTCTAACATGCGCCCTAGTATGCGTAACAGATTTTGTCGTGCGAAATTTCAGGGCTATTTAGGCTTGGTTCTGGCAAAACCCCAACTGTTTTTTGTCTTATCCGAATCTTCTTTCCAAATGAAGAGATCCTGGCAGACTCGCTTACTTTTCCTAATCTGGACCCTGAGTATGAATACAGCAAGGCTTGTTTCCTCAATATGGACTGGTTAAAAACCTAAAATGCCCCTAGTTTGCTTTTCTCACCATCGTATTTTACGGGTGATTTTTAGAAATAAAGTGATTTATCCAAGGTGGAAGTTACTCTTTCCTTGGGGTTCTGCTGTGATTCTTTTTTGAAAGAGTTTGTTATACTGTTGATCAGATCTCTTCGATTCAAGGCTTGGGATTCCCTGTAGAAGCGTCGATCTCATCAAACTGATGATTTGCTCAAAAAGTCCTTGAACGTTCAAAAGCTTTGAAGATCTTTAGACATCCAACGTGGTGGAGTCAGAAAAATGATAAAAATGTGATGGAAATGCGATTTTAAAGAAGAGCTTGAAAACCCTAGAAAAAATTTCCTCGAAAAATTTGAAAATCATAGATCACAAGCAAACCCTAAGTTGTTTTAATCAGTCCCCTGTTTCTAGCGCCAAACTGTGTGAGTGTAAAATTTGCATAAATACTTCACACCTAACAGCCATCGGATCTATGATCATGCTTAACAGTGTTTTATCATATAAGAGTGCGAAGAGAACAAGAACAACATCGAAGATAATACATAAGAGAATATGCAGGATAAGAACTAAATTATTCATTAAGCCTTGTGATAACTAATACATGGATATGATCCTTAGAAGTTTAGAGGAGAAAGCTAACCTAATCTCACCCTTCACAACTTAGGTTACACTTAAAATCCAACCTCTACAATGTTTCTCGAGCTCGCCTTATATATATAGGCCGAGTTGGTGGTGGTTTACAGCTAATAAGACAAGCTACCCAATCGTGGTGGTGTCAGAACTTGTAGAGTAAGGCGGTTCCTTCGGTGATACCTCCGAAGATGATCTCCTGCTTCGATGATCTAGGAGAGTCTTCTATATTCGAGCTTTCCTTCGAGGCAACTCTGCAAGCTATTCCCGAAGTATGGCTGCGATAGCTTATGGCAGGGCCTGGTCCTTCTGATCTTGACACCTGTCCGATGGTGTTTTACCCTCCATAGGGGAGAAGACCGAGGTTGCTAGGCCTCGCAAGAAGTTTGTGTTTAAGAAACCCTCCAAAGTAAGTTTACCGAATCAAAGCAAGGTGTCGACGAACCCATCGAGGAAGAAGATGAAAACGACTGCTCCTGTCGAGCTGTTACCGCCGAAGGTTGCTGATGTGCCACCTATCGATAAAACTACCAAGGAGAATGTTGTTGGCAAGCCGAATATTGCTATGCCAAGTGTGCCTGCCTCTGCCTCAGCCATGGTTGTTTCTGCTGCCGCGACCACTTCCTCAGCCGAACCTTCTGTCCTTTCGTCGAAGAAGATTTTTCCTGTGGTCGATCTCCTTCTTCCTCGAAGGGATGGCTCAACTGTTAGTATGGATCCTTCGAAGAATTTATTTATCAGTTATCCTCGCAGTTCAAAGTTTCCACGTGCTCCTAGCTTTGCTGGCAAACACGTTCAACCATACACTGCGAAGATATTTAAGGAGGTGCTTTTTGAGAATCACAATCCGAGTGACTTTTCCAAAGAAATTTCATCTCGCTTTGATGCTCATGCCTCTGATCCCTGGGCTGCCCTTTGGATCCTGAGTTTTGCAAAAAATTTGGTGATGTTTTTGGAGTTGATCGTCTCAGAATGGAGTATGATCTTCGCCATCCGCCTTTTTCGTATGAGGAGAACCTGTCTATGCTTCAAATGGTGAGCTATTTTTTCCTCGAGGCCCGGGCAATCGTATTTTTGGAGTTTGGCTAAGTATTGGCGTCTTTTGGTATTTTTCACACGGTAATCACCATGGGTCCGGTCTCTTGGCCTATACCTTTGATCAATATAGCGAGGCTGAGTATCATAAGCGGAAATTTCTCCAAATGCAGTAAGAACTTGCTGCAGAAAAGACTCGCAGTGCCCGTGAGAGGAAGAATTTGATAGGTATGTATTTGTTATCTTATGTTTGCACTGTACCTTGTAATTTTATGCTGAGAAAAGTTTACTGCTTTCTAAGAAGAAGGGGAGAAGAAACACCACGAGGCTAAGATAGCTCTAAGCAACTCTCGAGAGAGTCGCAAGCCTTCACATAGTGCCTCTAGCGATGGAAGTCATCGAGGTGAAATCGATAAGCTTGTAAAAGAGAGGAATAAAGCATGGGATGATCATGATTACTATAAGAGGAAAAGACACGAGGCGCTTACTTGAAGGAGGAGAAGAATAAGAATGGGATTATTGCTCGAGAAAATCATTTTTTCCAGCTGGATGTAGGTCGCCTAACACGAGAGCGAGATGTCGCTCGTAAGGAAAAGTCAATCAACGCTTCTGGAAGGATGGTGATTGAGAATCTAGAACAAGACATGAAGAATTTGAAGGTTCAAATGGCGGCTTTGAAAAATGTCAACAAGGAGCTAGCTTCAGAGAATGATGGTTTGAAGAAGGGTTGTAATGATATACATAAGTATGGATCTTGCCAAGGCAAGAACTTCGAAAGACCACCTTTCTCGAATAGTCGATAAATATCTGTTAGAACTTGCTACACTAGGGGCGGTTTCTTCTGAAGATATTAGAAAAAGAGCTACCCAGCCTCGTTTTACCAATCAACATGAGGTTACTGAGTACATGGTTGTTAAAGAAAGTAGGGTATTAACCCTGGTCAAATTTTCTTGGTGTTCTTATTGTGATTCCAGAGTATAGTCTAGTATCTCAACTGTACTTGTGTTTCTGTTATTTGGCAGGCATCGAAGCCAACTTACAGAAGAAAGTTGCAGACGCTAAATCTACGAGGGACGAAGCTGTCAATCAGTTGGTGGTTAAAGCGGATCGAAAGTTGGAGTTCGAGAGGAGAGTACAGCAATTATCGAAGGAGTTGGACGAGGAACGTCAACGTCGGACTGCCGACATAGGCAGACTTTCCCGAGAGTTGGAGATCGAACGTAAGCGTCGTTCAGAAGATATAGAGAGGAGTGCTGAAGAAGTGTTTGCCGAATGAAATTTCCGCCTTAAGTGCCAGAAGGATCTAAGGAATATGGTTACTGGTTTTGCCCTCGTCCACCATCAGTTAAGACATGGGCAGGCTGTCGAGGAACTGCTTACTCGATCCGCCTTGACTACCTCCCTGGCTACGAGTATGGCTTGTCGAAGACATGGTCGGTCACTTTTTAGAGCTATTGGTATTGAGCCTCCTACCTATGAGGCCGTTGGTGCAAACGATGCTGACGTAGTTCTCCCGGGTGATGAGTATTTGCTTCCTCGGGAAGTATTTGTAAGGTTAGCTAGAGACGAAGCACGAAGGAGAGGGCTGCTAGGGAATCTTTTTGAAGACCAAGGCTCTGGTGAGGATGAAGATGATGGTGACGATGATTCCGATGATGACCATTCAGGTGGTTCCGAGGGTCATCCCAAGGGTGATTCCGAGGATGATCCGAAAAGCGATTTCGAGGGTGATTCCAAAGATGATCCGAAGAACGATCCCAAGGACGATTCCCAAGATGATCCGAAGGACGATCCTAAGGACGATTTCAAAGATGATTCAAAGGACGATGTTTCAGTCGATACTAGTAACGCAGCTGATGGTGATGTACATGATCTCGGCGACGTCGAAGAGGGGAGCACTGGTGGTGGTATGGGTGTTGGCTTTGATAAAGGGAACAATTATTTCTTTCAAGAATCCACAGCCGCGTATAGTGATGAAGAAAGTGAGGGTAAGTCTGAGCCTGTGAGGGAAATTACTCCTTTGAGACAAGATCACTCTGGCTTTTGGACCTCTGAGGAGGACTTGAAAGCTGAGAGAGAACTTTGGGATGAAATGAAAGTTTTTGGAGATCCCTCCCTCGTCATGTTGTGTTATCTAGTGAATTTTCTCCCATGGTGTAGCAGCGAATCTATTTGCTTTTCCTTTTGTCTTCTGATACCAGAATTTTTTGTACTTGGCATCTCCCATATTTTTGTGCTTGTATGGTGTGTTGACTATATTTATGAAGAAGCCTTTTTCTTGATTAGAGTTTCTCTTCTTTAGTTTTGTATATATATTTTTTTTAGAACTTCGTAGTCAGGAACGAAGTTGCTTTTGCAATACTCTAGGCTCCTAAGGTTACTCGAGGTGCAACTCCAGGGCTTACTTCGATGTGGGAGATAGTAAACCAAACTAGTGGGGGCTTACGGATCACCCTACCCAAAGGCTTTTAGCTACTTGCCTGTTTTAAAGCAACAAAGGCTATTGAGGCCATAGGTACCCGTGTTGCCTCAGATTACTGGGTGGTTATCGAGGATACTAGGTATCCTCCAAGAGAACATGGTGCTGATAATCCATTTATCCCTATTAAAGTAGTGGACTGATGGTGGGTAGCTGCTATGTCTGTGCTTCGATAATAAAGTAGCTCAATGGGGGAGTGTCGGTCAAGGCTGGAGCTTAGACATGGTACTATTCTCTTATCGCGGCCTAGAATTCGACCTATCTGCATCTCGCCATCCCCTCCTCGAGGCTATGTTTTTATTTTTAGAGGAGGTCCCTGCATGACTCGCCCGCTATTCCCATGAATACGAGCGAATCAGCTGCCTCGGGGTTCCATCCACCTTTAGAGGTAGATGTTAATCCCATTTATCGTCCCCTCGACGCCTCAGAAAGAGAGTTCCTCATGGTCGTGTGGTAGTGGGTCCAAATGCTTCATTAGCTTATGTAGCCTAGATGCAAAGTACCCACCACTAACGGGGTGTCTTGTGGGTAGAGGACTGTGTCATATAGCTCGTAGAGCCCTTACGGCTTATATGATCATCAGCTTTGTGCTGTTATTCGAGGTCTTTTTTATGTTTTTTGGCGTCTGGGCCTTGGCGTTAAAGCCTTTTAATTTCATTGCGTCGAGGCACTAGGGGAGATATGGCGTCATGGCTGCTTGCTTTATATGGCTTGAGAGCCTTTGGAGGTTTGCCTATCTGAGTAGGATTCTGGAGTTTGAATCGAGGTATAATGCCTCTAGGAGTTCAGTATGTATTTTCTTAACAGCAGATCAAGCTGCTTCTTTTATTATTTCATTCTAAAACTGATATTTTCTTATGTGTTGCATACATATAAAGTTCTAATTAAGGTGTTTCAGATGCTTCCCCTTAACTGGGGTGCTTAGCTTCTGTCCTTCGAGATTGACTAGGCTGTAAGTATCGTTCCCGAGTGCCTTTTCAATTACGTATGGCCCAACCCAAAATTGCTCCTCTAGAGTATCTTTTCCGGTGTTGTTCGAACTTGTATTGCTAGCCGTCTTACTCGGTATTGGTACGTTATTGCTTGCCACGAGGAATTTCTCTCTGTTTTCGGTGCAATGACCTTTTCCCTTGCTGATAGGTCGAGTGCCTTGCTTGAAGACTGTGGGGCTTCCCATGGTAGTGTCATCCATTCCAGCCTCAACTTCAGCTATAAACTTCTCTATGCAGGACTCTGTTATCTTTGGGTGCTTGGCCTTGCTTGGGGAATCCGGCCTCGAGTGCTCTCTTGCCTGAAGATCGATTTCGTTGCATACACGAGCTTCAGAGGGATCACCTAATATTTCTGCGATTTCAAGTGGCGTTGGGAATCGGATTCTTCTATGTAGAGTGGAGGCCACTCCCATGATGCTGTGTAGCCAAGGTCTTCCCATAATTGCATTGTAAGGCGAGTCTACGTCAACTACACAAAATGATTTGGGTTGTTCCAGCTTTCCGACATAAATTAGTAACGACAACTCTCCCCTGGGTATCGAGGGCTTTCCATTGAAGCCATAGACATTGTACAAAGAAGGCACCAAGGCTCTTTCCTTTCCAAACATCTTGTCGTATGTCCTCCCAAAGAGTATGTCCACAGAACTTCCTGGGTCCACGAGTATTCTAGGCATCGCCGTCTTCTCAATATGGAGTGTGATAACTAAGGGATCATTGTGTAATCTTCCTTCATCGGGGATGTCTGCTGCCGAAAAGAAAACTAGGTGCCCCTGACACTCTTCCAGTTGCCCTCTCATTGCTACACTCAATATTTCCTTTCCTTCAAAGTCTCTTTTGTGAATTCTATCAGTAGGAATACCTTTGAAATTTCGCCCACAGATATCTGCGTGAACTATGGAGTTGCAGTCGTCGAATCTTGGGATGCTTCGGTCAATGGTTATGACGTATGCTTCGTGATGTTTCCCCTCCTTTGGTTGTGGCGGGTTTGGAGGTGGCTTTGGTAGTTCAAGGAAGTGCTTGAATTTTCTCTTTCAAAATGAAAAAGTAAATTTGATCTTGCACCGTGACGCAGTCCTCTGTTGTGTGCCCATATAATTGGTGGAATTGACAATAATCTCTAGAGTTTCGAGTGTTCTTTGGTTGGTTTCCTCTGCTCCTTGGGTATCTCATCTCGCCTGCTAGTTCGGATTGTTCGATACTTCGGAGAGCATCCTCGATGGTTACACACAGCTTTGGTAACTTTCTATCTTGGAATGCAGAAAACCCTGGTCTTTGCACACCGAACTTTCTGCCTCCCTCATGTCCTCTTTGAGCGCCCCTATTTTCGAATTCCCTTCGAGAGTCATTACCTCTACTGTCGTTGTACTTCCTGTTATCATGATACCTCCCATCATCGAATTTGCCCTCGCTTCCATATCTCCCTGCATCGTTCTGCCTTTCTCGTTTTGAAAAGTCCCCTGTTTGGTGGTTCATGGCTTGATCTCGCTCTTCGAGTAATAAGTTATTTATGGAGTGCACCTGTTTTGATATAGCTTCTCTCCCTTGAGTGGCTTTCTCCCTGATTTCGTCCAGTGTGATTCTTTTCTTTTGATACTTCAGGAGGTCTTGTAGTGTCTCTATATTCTTGGAGAAGAGTCTGTCATACAATGGATGGTTCTTGTCGAGTGCATTTAGATATGCTCTCACCTTGTCTTTTTCTGAGGCTCCATTTCCTACTTCTACGCACTGAGCGGTCCACCTGTCTGTCAAGCTTTTAATGGATTCTTCAGGTCTTACTTTAATGCTGAACAATTTCTCTACTCCTGGCTTTGATAAGCTGTTGTACAAGAAATGAAGTATGAATACTTTGGATAGCTCTTCGAAAGACGAGATCGAACTGGTTGTTAAGTTGTCATACCAAGCCAACGTTTCCCCTTTCAAGCTGGAAGGAAAGTACTGCAAAGCACTTCGTCTCTATCGGCCCAAGCCAGGAATACTCGTAGGTACATTTTGATGTGCAGAGCTGGGTCTCCTGTCCCATCGAAGATTGATGCAAAGATTGTCATGGTGCACTTTACTGGGATGGCCTTGGAGAGGAGCTCAGGGCTTAGTGGCGAACGGTTGATGTCATTAATTGCTTGAGTGAGTTTCATCTTGTCAGTCGATTGCATCCTATTATCGAAGAGTCCTGCT